>OMKZ01018215.1:0-11937 GCA_900302535.1 Neoniphon sammara | reverse complement strand
CCTACCCACCCCCTAACCCCGCTTGTAATCATCATTCATTGACATCAGTGAGTCTATAATTCTGTCTGTGGATGCCACAGATGCTGCTCCCCTTTAGAAAACAAACAGACTCCATGTACTTTCAGCCACACAAATTAACTATCTTTAGAAAAGTACATTGAGGAACGCATGCAGAAAAAGCTGAAAAATTATTGGTCTGTTTTCTGCAGGAGTGACCTGTTTGCAAATGTGCTTTCATAAGCTTATGTCTAATTTCCAACTGAAGGCTACTCACTTCAACTCAGTCCTCTGTTCGGTTTGTCTGCTTGCTGTGCCCGGTGAGATTATCATGCATGACTGGAATTGGATGTTTACAATAGAGTAATTACCTAATCTATAGCTTGCAAGAAAAGGACAATTTTTACAAGTGAACACATGGCAGAATTTGACGCAGCTTGTTCTCTCGCTCACCTTGGCGCGGTTGCAAAGCATTGCTTCACTACCGCACTAATCCATGTGAAGCTTCACCCGCTGACGTTTCCATTTGTGGAACTTTTCTAAAGGGTGATAATTTGGTCTTCACTCCGGAGACAGATATGATAGAAATTCGCACACTGGTCAGAATGACGCAGGGGGGGAAAAAAAAAGAGAGAGCTATGCTAACACAAAATGTCTGTTACAAGAGACCGCAAATGAACTCTGTACGAGACAGCTTGAAGTTTAAATTCTACATTCTGACACTGTCACACCTCCAATCTTGATGCAGGATTGTTACACTACATCATAGATCATTAAAGAAATTAAAAACAAAAATGGTTTTAAAAAAATAGTGAACTGCTGATGCCCTAAAACCAAAGAAGGGAAAACAATAGTGTGCTCACCATCATTTTTTTGTGAATCTTAACAAATCACCCACTGTGTATAATCCATCAGCGTGTTCCAACTCTTTGGTAGTATAATTAACTACCAGCTCCCTTCGGCTTGGCTACTATTTGCCAATTTATCATCAGCTTGAGGTCTGATGCCTTTGAACAGCAGGCAGACAGAACCCAGTGATATTGATCTGTCTGTGCCGGGCCGCCTAATGATGATGGTGCAATGTTCCCTCTGTAATTTTATTTAGCTCTGATGGGTAATCTCTGTTTTGGTTCTACAACAATCTCTGTGTTGGTTCCTCTGATTTGGTTCAGGCTGTGCTGAAAATGTTTTCCTTCTCTTGTCTTTGCACACTTGACCAAAATAGGACTATAGCGCTTATATTTTAGAAGGGATATCCTGTGGTCACCATGATTTTACAATTTCTTAAGCAAAAGTGGCAGTTTTCTCTCCATGGTAATGCATACCTGCTGAGCGAACTCAGGTGAAAAACTGATCATGGGGCCTTCATATTTCCTTTCTCTCGCTCTTCCAGCAACACACATTACTGATAAGCCACTGAGTGTTACACTCATCAGTCACATTCAGGTTTTGTTTTTGGTGGAATAGATTCATTGTAGAAATAGTAAGTAAATTTGTTTTAAATGATGTCAATAATGACTGCAGGCATAAATCCTTGAAGGCACTGCACTGGAATGATGCACCGCTTTGAGAGAGAGAAAAGTGTAGGATTGTTTTCTTGCAATCGCTGAGATAAAAAGACAACACCTCAATAAACTGAGACAAGACATATTTACCGGACGCAGTCTATTTCCTGTCTTTCGGCTGCACCGCTGTGACTGTTTTGATTGAGCAGGCAGGACGGGTGTGATATACCCTCTCATCACAGCCAAGATGAGATTTTCCTGAGGAAAATGGAATGACTTGACTTTTCAAAGTTGTGTTAAATGTTGGACTTCAAATGTTCAAGTCTTATTATTTGCATGCTTTAATGATTGACTTTTCAGTGCCATATTCTATCATGATAATCACCTACAAAATACTTAATGCCAACTTTAAATGATTAATAAGCTATTTTCCACTTGCGCCTTTGAATTTCAATCACTGTAAATGTTAAGAGTGAAAGCCTCCCATCAGTTGTCTTAATAAGTGCATGGGCCAAATGTTAAAGAGCACTAATGCTGTTGCATTGAGGCTCTTCTTCAAGATATGTGGTGAACTGATGAAAGTAAGTCATGAACTTGTGTTCAAAAAGTCTGGCGCTTTGATTAAGACAGGTCTTATTTTGGGGGCTTTTATATTCTTTATTCACATCAGACAGAATGTTGACTCACGCCTGAACTGCTGAACACACTCTCCAGTAGAAGAAAGGGCTTCACAAGTAAATCCTAGCTCTAAAAGGCAAAAATGGTGCATCCTTTGAGGTACACTGGTCCCCAAGAAAATTTCCAATACATATGATGTAACAGAAAATGAAAGCGAACTGAAACTGGGTACTTAGGCATTAGTTTATTAAATGAGAAATCCTTTGATTCTAGTTCATTGATCAGCAGAAGGGTGTTCTGTCCCACCTGCGCCTCAGGCAACTGAATGAGATGAAATAGAAGAATTTTTTCTAATTCTAATTCTAATACTGAACAAATTTGAAAAAATAGACTTGAACTTTAGAATACTGTTCCAGCTGCCTTTTACATAAATGTAATAATTATCTCTCCGCAAATTGTCTTATGAATAACCGTTAATTTTCTGATGTTACCAACAATTAGTTATCTATATTTAGACTAACAGACTCAAGTACCAAGGCCTCTTTATTGCATTTCTTCTGCATGAATAGACTGAATGATGAATTAATGAGGGGGTTAGATGAGACATTAAATGTTATCTTAGTCACTTTGAACTGTCAAGCAGCTGAGACAGCCATGCTGTATAGTGACTAGACTGCAGTTTAGACCCTAACTCCAATAGTTTGTTTGTTTTAGGTTCTGGCAGACAGAGTAAAAAAAGAAAATAGACAGTAAAGGGAAGGGAGAAATTGCCTTAGCCAGCACTTGGACTTGGGTGAACACTGTCTTTCGATGTTAAAAGGAAAACTGACACTCTGTGGTCCAACTGACCTTATGAGACCCCACTTTCTTACCACTGGAGGAGCCACAAAGTAGAGTGCTGTCTTAAGAAAGCCTGAAATGAAGTGACTTCTATTTCTTATCAGGCCCACAAAAGCCTGACCTTCCCTTCCCGTCTCCAAGTCAGACCTAATCCCTGTCTTCTTTACTACATGGCTAAGGAGCTTTACTTGATGTCGGAGTAGTCTGTTGTTGGGCCACAGCAACAACCAAAACCTCTACAGTCAATCAAGAGCTTTAGATGGGCTCCAGCATTAGAGGAATAAAAAAATCATGTCATCAGCGTAAACTAACAAAGACCCAGTTAACTGACCGCGGAGCACTATTCTTTTGGTTGCAACAATGTTAGAGGGACATTGTGAAGCATCGTCTCTACTTGCCAATAGCTGCTACCCAGGTCTAGAGTACTAGAGTAGAGTTTGGTGAGAGTCCTCTTGATCCCAGACAGGGAAAAAGTATCTTATTCAACAAAAGTTTTGTAATCACCCAAATCTACAACTTCTATCCTTGTCCCTCGTCATTGACAATGAGTGCAGCCCAATGACTAGTTCTCACACGATGCCCTGTCATGCATGTCTGACATCACTTTGTGCATCATAAATAGTAAAGTATAGACATTTTGACATCTGCAACTGCCATTACCCTCTTTATTTTCTGTTTTACAATATCAAATACCAAAACCTTTCCTTCACTTCTTCAGGAATCCAGCCAGCCTCGTTCTTCACTCACACTCATTCAGGCTGATCTATAGCTAATTTTACCAGATTCAAACTGCAGTCAACCTCACCCCAGGCAACACATATCTCTGTACATGTCTCTCCTCCGTGGATATCTGGCATTTCCACATAAAATAGCCTCAAAACCTTTTGATAATGCCTTCCAGATACAGTAAAGAGGCTTAAGTTGCATATGTGCGTAGGAACCATTCCTTATCATTACCAGCACCTTTGTGGCTCAAACAGCACTTGGTTTCTGAAGGTCATCCACCAATGCACCATGGTCTGTGTGCTGTGAATGAACACACTTATTCCCATACCCTTACTTCAGTTCTTCCCCCACCTGGCTGGCCAGTCATACTCTTGGTGGCTGAATGACAGATGACAAATGGCGAAGGCATTCTTCTTGTCCGCCAAGATATTGTGTTTTAGCAAGAGAAACGCAATGGGCTTTCAGCATTACAGAACACTGCTTCCCAGCATGCCCTTTAAGATTCATTACCAATATGAGAGAGTTCCATGAGAATTTGTTTTTCAGTATGAAAAGTAAATGTCATGCCCTGAAACCGTTAGATATGTTTACGCTTTTAATTTCAAGATCCATATTGACATAGTCAACACAGGGATGTTGGAGCCACTTTCAGCTTCAAGAAAAAAAAAAAAAAAAAGATGGGACTTCCTTTATCCCAACCATTTGGTCAGAGAAGGGTTGGGCCATTAAGCTTAGCTGCATCAATGTAATTTCTGAACCTGTGTCTAAAAGTCCAGTTAGACAGAGGCAATGTGGTGTAGCCGGTTTGATTAATTTAATAAAAAAGTGTGTGTGAGTGTGAGACTTGAATTTTCTTATTAGTTGAGTCTGCACATCTGCTCATGTTATTGAAGGATAATTTTAGCGCATATTTTTAAATTTTTTGGATAGATAGATAGATAGATAGATAGATAGATAGATAGATAGATAGGATCACTGGTGTTTTTAGCCAATGAGTGCTTCCCTTGAATCTTACATCAGCAGCAAAGCCTTTGAAAGCCAAGAGAGAAAGAGAGAGAGCTATAGAAAGAGAAAGGCAGAGAGATCTGTCCATAATTTATATACTGCAGGAGATATCTAGCCTATAAGAGGCAGATATAGTGCCTCTTTTTCCACTTCACCACTTCTCTTCTCTCCATAAAATGGGAGTCATTCAGAATAACAATAATTTTGGCAGTAACATGGAACTGGTTACACACACACACACACACACACACACACACACACACACACTTATACACATTCATTTGCCATTCTAGTCACATGTCTCTCTCTCTCTCTGTTTCCCCCTCACACATCCACACACAGACTCCCACATACAACATACCCCCAACATATTCCCACTGGATGCTCAGTGCATTCTTACTCACTTTTCTCCCTCATTTTTAAACCAGAAATAAGCTTTAAGAGCTGCTGTAAAAGGTCATTACACACACAGACACACACATACACGTAGGAGATGCTTCACACAATGTGGCCGTTTTAAAATTCCCTGCACAACATATTTTTATTACTCCACTGTGCGTGTGCTCAGCCTCCAAATTTAGCCCTCTTCTCTGAAACAACAGCAGAATAGCAGAAGACCAGAAGATGACCTAATGAAAAGTGTTATCTTAAAGCCCACACCATCCATCTGGGATTCTTGCGGGTTATAACAAGTAATGCCAGCAGCTACTGTTTATACAATTACAAAGTTTCCACTTCTCATAATTTTACAGTCTGTGGAGAGTAAATATTGCAAAGTACGTAAAATGTCAGCATGGTGAACCTCATGACAGACTAGCAAATATACAAATTGGATGTATAGATTTGATTCACTGACGAAACGTTGTGTGCTTTGGGCAGGAACATACACAGGGATGAGTGTGTACCTTGTCAGTACTGTATGTTCCCACAATTTAGCATGCAGTACATGGAAATGAAAATATCATGATCATAGCACACACATCCATGCATTATTCATTTTCTGAAACTGCAATTGAATAACTTTTAATGTTTAACGCAGCCTTATGTTGGAGTCATTCATTCAGAAAATCATATGCGCACCTAAATACCAAAGTAGTTACTATCTGATACTATTTCCATCGATCACTGAACCCTGCTGCTTTTCTATCTGTGTAATCAGTTGACAATAGGAGACTAATCACCTCTAAGCCTTCGATTTAAAGGGCACCTTGAAACAGGAAAACTGCTGTCCATCATAAAGCAGTGCCTCATTGGATACTCTGTGCACGTAGTGCAACATAGCTGTGACACATGACCACAGATCATCAATCAGTGCATAGTTTACATTATTTATGGAATAGCAAAGCATCGCTGGAAACGAGCAGCTATGCCCAGCAAACCCACATTGGGTAAAGGAAAGGTTAAGTAAAGATATAATATCTAGATTGACAGCACTGACAAGACATGAATTTTAGAATAAGCACACACTGCAAAACTGCCTGAACTACTTGATCACAAAAACCTGCAAGACAGTGGGTGCTCTAAATGTTGACAATATGTTAAGCGTTCTTGTATTTCACACAGACTGTCTATAATGTTTGTGTTGTGTTTGCTACCCTGACCAGGTAGCAAACACTAACAAGCCAGATGCATTCTTAATTAACATTAGGCCAAATCATGCTAATCTGGGCTAGCTAACTGGCCAATTTAAAAAGTAAGCTTACTGAAAAAAAAATTGGAGAGGAGGTCATAATTCTGTTAGCATAGTTGGGTGCAGAACAAAATGTTTTCAGTGATGAACTAAGAGCATCAAGAAAATCTAGCTAACATTAGAAATCGAGCCTTTAAACAAAAAATTCTAGCAATTTAGAGAAGCTACAGTTATTCGATGCAGACCAGACAGCACAAGAAAAAGTTCACTGTCAGCTAAATGTACACATTGCTTGTGGAGACTTGAAACTATTGAATCAATAGCTTCATAGGAAAGTGTTTATAGAGTAAATCAAGAGAAAAGTAAGTTTTTTTTCCTGACCTCCATAGATTCAGACTGTTTTTGCAGCCAGTGCAGTTGCCATCTGGTGGCCATTAGGAAGAATTGCGCTTAAGGCACCTTTGCATTGCTTCAACACTCAGTCCCTTTGGTGCTGCCTGGAAATTCATAACTGTGTAGCACTAACTACCAGTTCACAACTAAAAAAAATGTGTGGAGTTACTCTTTAGAGGCAAAAAGTAAGATACTGCCTCACAGCATGAAAGGACCATTACATGCTACCTGTGGGGGGGTTGATTGGTTTGTGGATCAATACCAATGGCTCACTGATTCCTTCACAACACTCTGAGACGTCTGGAGCAAAGGCTGCTCATCCATTGACATTTCAAGACAGTGTCCAATTGTTTTCACCTGCACAACAATAGAGGCTGGTGCTACAAGTAAGTGAACAATGTTGCAAGACATTTCAAGGAGACAGGAGGGGTGAGACTCATAGAGGTCAAAAGAAGTAATGGGATTGCTTAGTGTCCCTTTAAACCTGTAACCTCTAAAACTGGTCAAACTTTGCAGTGTGATTCCATTCTGAGCTTGTTCTCATTGAGCGACCATCAATCATGGAAAAATCTGCATCTCTTCTGAGGAGACACGATTCTTTAACATTATGTGCTACTCAGTCCAGCCGCCCATTGATAATGTTGATGTTGAACAAACAAAGATGTCATTTGCATAGTAATGTCCGCACATCTTAAACAGTTTCATAAGACACGGCTCATTTAAACGACCTATATAACAAATGAAAAGTCTTTGCAGAATGTGCAATATCTTGCTGCCAATCATCTATATCATCAGAGTGTTACCCTTCTGTCTCTTTAGTCTCTCTATCGTTTTGGCCCTGTTTTTTTTTTTGTTTTTTTTCTTGTAAGCATTGCTGATAATCAGAATCATTTCACTGACAAATCATGCATAAAGAAATCTGAGTCTTTTTGTAGAGACAATCAAAGGCTACAATGCAGACAGAAGATCCAGAATACCATAGACATACCTGCTTTCCAGTCTACCCTTTTATATACAGTGACACAAACTCCTTTTATGTATTAGTCTGATAGGAGTGAAATTTATCTGAAAACACTGTCAGCCCAGATCTGATCCCCGGTGCATTTTTGTACTCCACACCTGTCTGCTGTCTGAAATGAATGTCAAGGGCTTTTAGACTGTGGATAGCAATTTTCTCTGTTGAACATCAAATCATTCTTTATCGAGGAAAAGAGCTGTAGTCTGAAAACAGCCAAACAAAAGGTACTGTAGAAAAAAGAGAAAGGCACAGGGACGCGGGGCTTCAATCCCATAAACCACCAGCACCAGAGCACCTGAAGATTGTTGGCACCAAAAATGTTAAGAGGTGAAACATCCAGGACGACTTACCAGAGTGTTATGAGATGCAGGGCTTGATGGCATACGAATGTGCACATCTTTAGATTGTGTAGTTTATGACAGTAGCATGGGAACAAATAATTTCCAGACATTGGTGGAAAGCAAGTTTTATTCCAATTCCAAAAGAGTCTTTAGAAATTAGTAGTCAACACTTTTTTTTAGGTTTTTATTGCTAAGATTTTCCTTTATCTATTTTAATGTTGGCATTAGCTGGCCACTTTAACAGAAGATAAATGTGAAAGAACTCATACTGACTCACTAACACTCTTTTCTGGCAGTGCTTGTACTTGTGATGAAGAATAGGCTATGGTTTGTGACGTAAATTGACATGTTGAATAATTTATAACTCAATTTATAGGAAATTCATGAATTTATATCTGAGAAAATCATTTTCCACAGCTTAATTTTGATCGGTATGCAGTGTACCAGCACTCAGTCCCAGAAGTGTCAATGGATTTCCAGCTATAAAAATTCGTTGGGGACCATTTATATTGTTTGGTGAATTGTGGTAAACTCTTTTGTTGCAGTCTGCCATGCTAGCCTATATGACCAATATGCTCAAAGAAAGGAGTCAGTGTCCTGTAGTGCTCAGTCACTCTTGACTTTGACCAGCATGTCAAAGTCAAATATAATCTCATGCTGGCCCTCCATTTTAGTGGACTTATCATCCATCTGTTTGAGCAGAACAAGTGAGAATCTTTCACACGTGTCTTCGACAGACGCAGTAACACACACAGAGTCTTTTTCAAGCTGGACATAAAGAGTCAAATCACGTTTTCCAACAGTTTTTCACCGGTCCATACACAGTGGGTTCCAACCTCATGCAATCGTGTTTTGAGGGCACATTCTGTCTAAAAACACCTGTGCGACAGAAAGGGGTACAATAGGCATAAGGCAGGAGGAATCTTATACTAGCAACCAAGAGTGAACAGTGCTTTGATGCATCCCTTGGAAAATGGGCACTGTGGATTTGTAGCCTGAGGGTTTATGCCAGAACCCAAAGGTGGATTCGGTTTTTTATTTTTTATTTTTTTATTTAAGAAGCTCCACCAGTTGGCGTTCAAAGTATTGAAATCCATTTCATTGCCACAATGGCAAAGTTCAGTGAGAAATCCAACAGAGACTCTGAACAGTGTTACAGTGCAGAATATAACATGATAGCTGAAGTGTGTCCTCCTGCACTCAGCAGCTGGTTCAACTGAGTTACATAATCTATTGTTTCCTGACACAATTTTGAACAGCAAAGCAATTATTTCAATTATTTGATATACCCATTGTCTGCTCACCTTGATCTGCCAAGCTAGGTTTGTACATAGAAAGTCCCTTACGGAGCACAAAGGACAGTTACATCAGATCCTGTTAGTTTGAGGACACAAAGTTCTCTTTCATAATCCACAAATCAAATCAAATATCTCCCAACTTTCAGTCTACAGTAAGGTAACAATTAGCTTTCTCCTAGTCATAACTAGGAACTCCTGTGAATGAATGAATGAATGAATGAATGAATGAATGAATCCAAAGGTTAAGAAAAGGAAGGGTGTGTTTTCTTCACGTCACGGGACATCCGGATATCTCTGTCTTACGTCGGTAACAAATGAGCAAGATTTGGATCATAATCACACATTTCTATGATGAGTGATCAGCTGTTTTCTGTTGCACAGAAGATATATTTCAGGTTTGCATTTCACAGAGAAAGACAGAGAAACACAAAGTAAGGTGGAGAGGAGAAGGAGAATATTTATATGGGTTGACAACCCCCTCGGGATCCTCATCACTCAGCCTCATTTTCTTCATTTTCACCTTCAAAGTGACTTACAGCTGGGTATGTAGTAGCTTTTCATTAACTTTTCATTTCTACTTTGAAAGACATCAAACAGTTATATTTTAATTTGGTTACGTTTTTGACAAATGTGAGCATGTGTGTAATATACATTCTCAAAGTAGGAGTCTCAAAGTAGGAGAAATGATATTACCTTCCTGGAATGTAAAGAGAATTAGCTAAAACTTTACAATAAACAGCAGCTATTGGTTAGACATGTTGCTAAGAGATTGAGGAGTCTTTCTCTCTCTCTCTCTCTCTCTCTCTGTCTCTCTTTCTTGCTCTCAGGAGGCAGGAGGACACTTGGCATGGCTGCAGACACGCAGACATTGTATTTGCACTGCACTTCTTTCAGTTCAGCCAAGTACAAAGCTCAGGAAATCTTTTATTCTGTTCAGTCCCCAATCTATAATTACAGCATCCCCTGTGGGAATGTGATTGTCTCGCGATTTGTTTGTGCTTTGATTCACCAAATAGAAAGTGTTTTTTTTAGGGGTCCGAGCATGAAGTGCTGGAACCCTGCTGCTGTATCTGGATCTCAAAAACCATTGGAGCAGCAACCAGCAGCCAAACTTGGCAGACAGAAAATATCACCCACTTCTCAGGGAACAAAAAATGCATCAATTGACCCCATGGTGGTGCTGTAACAACCAACTTTATGTTATGACCTGTAACTTTTGAACTGTAAGTCATAGAAACACTTTTTTTTTCCTGGATTGCTTGGATCATGCTTAATCATTTCCACATACCGGTGACCATTCCCACCTGACTAGATTTCGAAAACCATTTTTTTTCGCTATTACTCCTAGAAATTCTACCCCTCTTGCACGAAATTTGGAGTAGACCATCACTGAACTGTCCTCCATACAAATTAAACCAGGATAATGGTGGTTTGAATTTTATCAGCCAATGAACTTTTAGCAAAACAATGCTAAACTCAAAATTGGCCACAACTCGCTGTTCGTTCAGTGAATTTACCCAAAATCTGACAGGGATATTGAGGAATGTTTATGGATCATGCCCAACAAACCACTGTGAGTTCCACCACTAGGGGGTGCCGCCAATGTGAAAAATGTCTATCTCATAATTGACACTTTCATCAAATACTGAATGAATATGCTGTTCATAGAGCCAGCAACTGCAAGCCTATTAAATCTGATCATACTGTTTTTCATATGTTTTATTTATCAAGTACTTGTAAATTGATATCTAAGACCTAAATTCATTTGGATTGTTACAGTGTGAACAGATGCTCATATCAACATTGTGTCCCAGTCAGCCTTATTTCTAAGGACAAAATATTTTCATACCAGTTGGATTCAAACATGCAAAAACAAGTGTTCATTCAGCATTAAGCCTAATAACATTTGCCAGCCCTCTTGTGTAGTCATACTTGGCTTTGCAACTAATTTTATTTTCTAACAATGAGCACTTCAATGTGCCCTGTATGTCACGCTAAATCAGACATTTGTGTTGTTCTTGTATTGTGGTCTGGTAGGAATCTGGAGGCTCCTGGTGTTCCTCTGCTCCCAGAGAGGAGCTCACAAAACAATGTCTACTCCAGCAACAACCTGCTGAAACGTCAGCCACTCCTACTGAGCAAATCTGTAAACATAAGCCTCGCTCTTCTCCTCTCTTCTCTTCACTTCTCTTCTCTCATTCCTCCCCTTCTCCCTCCCCAGCTCTCTCCCCCCGTCCCTGATTACCCATTCTCTCTTTCCAATTCTTCCACCACTTCCTCTATTGATAAATTGTAAAGTTCACGTCTTGAGCCCTCAGAATGACAATGAGTGTCTACGCGGTGCCTGCAGAGCTCAGAGCGCTGAAGTAAAGAACAAATGAATGCACTTGAGACGGGGCAGAGTTTCTGGCTATACGTGCACGACTTGAACTCAAATCCCAGCTAAACCTGTGCCGTTGCATCATTCCTCGCTACTCTATCTCTCCTCCCTGTGCCTATCTCGTAAATGCAGCAGACAGGTGGTGGTGGTGGTGGTGGTGTGTGTGTGTGTGTGTGTGTGTGTGTG
>OMKZ01018212.1:0-33488 GCA_900302535.1 Neoniphon sammara | reverse complement strand
GCAACTACTGCAGAGTTCTATCAAAACCACACACAGCGTTCAAAGGTTACAAACTATTTGCATCTTCAGCTGTCAGAAGCACACACAAATGCAAATTCAAAGTGGTACACAACTGATCATCAGACAGTCCACAATTACATGCATGTCAGGTACATTGCAGGCATTGCCACTGCAATCTGAAATAAGGGTCAAATTATATTTATTATACAACCACAATAACTCAAATATAACTCCACCAAGAAGTGCAGGCTCTTACCTTTGAGTTTGTTGTGCTCAGAGTCAGCAGGGAAAAGGCAGTCAGGGAAGAGCTTGGGAAAGGTGAGGCCTGCATACTTTGGCCTGTTCTCCACATAGTTCCTCACTGTGGGTTGTAGCTTCTTCATGAACTCTGGTGAGGGTGTGCCCAGCTGCTCTATCACCTTGTTCCACTGGTCGATGTCTGGTGTGGTGGGTCAGGATTAAGGAAAACACACCTGGAACTTGCATCCTCATGTGGCTCAGTGTCCTGGATGTTTTAAACACACTGACTGGAGGTAATTATTTGAATTGGGGACATTTTAAAATCCTTAGTTCATGATTTCCTATTCAAGGAAGGTTAGACTGAATGTTGTGAGACATCTTAAATAAGAAAAGTCTGTAATGGAAGTAAGTGAGCCTGATCAGGAACCCAATAGAAACATCATGCAGCAAAATGATATAAGTTTTACAATACATAATCCGGTCAGCTGTGTACATGTAATGGACTAACACCTTGTGGAAAACACAATTTAATTTCTAAATACAAATCACAAAAACAAGACATGTACAAATGCAAATGGAAATTATGTGGAGATTTGTATTACCAGCAACAACCTTGAGAAATGACTCAGCTTGAAGTTGAAGTGTGTCACTTTGTTTTATTCCTACATTATGATCATTCTGACAAATACGGGCTGCAGTGTGTTAGACCATCAAATGTTTCATCACAGTCCTCATCTCATCTGTAATGCCAGTTCACCTGCTTAATTTTGCTCTAAGATAAAGATATGACAACCTTGGTTTGTATAATTCAGCATTTCATTTACCTCTTTGCCATCCCCCCACTTCATTCCGCCGTTCCTTAAACGCATTAGTTAATTTCTCTCACACGCTGTACTACAGAGTTCAGCCAAACACTTTGGTGGGAATGATTTTGTCGGCTTTCTGAAATTGTAATAGACTTACAGCGCTCCCTTGTGCCAGGTTCACTAACACGCAATTTATTCTGTACTTTCTTAGAGGATATCTGTTTGAAATACTTGCTAGCTTCCTATCCAATATTTGGGTGACCTAAAAACATGGAAATTGGGTCACAAAATAGCAGACCTGCTAAAAAAAAAAAAAAAAAAGAAAGAAAGAAAGAAAACTCAACTTTTTGTTTAACAAGACAGACTAGTATCTCACAACAAAGGCGATAGATGTGCATGCACACTTGAATGTATACATAAAGTTGTGTGTGTGTATGTGTTATGCCAGCTTGTGTATACAAGCAGTTTTGCACACCCTCTCCCTGCCAACCACAAATGTTTCTCTCTACCCGTCGCGCCACACACCTTCAATAGCTCCCCTCTCCCTCCCCACGTTCTCACAGACGGGTGCCAGTGGAGGCGGTCGGCTGCCAGACCCGCCAGAGATCCCCATTACTTCATCCTCCTGGAACGCCACACACTTCCACCTCCTCTTTGTCTCCATCGCACTTTGGTTATCCGCACAATACATGGAGAAGCAATGTATTGTGTTTTTTTTTCCTTACATCCGCTAAACTTCTTATCCATGGCTGTTAACCAAGTTGCTAAATTCACACTGACAGCTTGAGTCTTTTTCTCAAGCTGTCAGTGCCAAAATGCACTGACACTCAGTTGTTTGCAGTTAGTCACCTCTTGAAATGGGGTGCCCCGACATAGCTCTCATTCTCAAGAAAAGATTTCTAAAATATTGAGCTTTAAACATGATTTAAAAAGGTAAAGCATTCACATCGGGGTCTATAAAAGCCTGCTTTATGTACAATAGGCGCATTTGAGTCATTTATGTTAGGGAGCAGTGGGAGGACAGAAGGATACGGTCAGTCCCAGGGAACAGCACTGTCCCTCTTATCACCTCTCCAAAGATGCAGCCCACTGACCACATGTCCACTGGAGTCACACACACACACACACACACACACACACACACACACACACACACACACACACACAAACTTGCATTACCAACATCTATCAACACAAACACACATTTATATCTCCCATTTTACTTATGTAAAGGCCGTTTCAATGATGTTTTCATGACAGTAAGTAGCTAATTAGCCAACACCAGCTCAAACCATTTAGATGACGATGTAAGTCAAATACTACTAATCAAGAACTAGTTATAGTTTAAATAGATACTGTATGATGCATTACTATATTATGAATCTTTGCCTCTGCAGGAACAGGAACCTTAACTCCCTCGGCCTGCAACCATTTATATCTTGATTCTATATGCCTAACAAACAAATATGAACCTTTTCTCTTCTATTTACTCGCTATCTATGTAGATATGCATATTGTAGTGACTAGCCATAAAACACGCAGTCACCCCAGGGCTAACTGTGATGTGACCTGTGCAGACAGAGTGCTGCCCTATCTATCATCTTCTGATGGGCTATCAGAAAGGTGCAGACAATGTCAACCAGGTCAATGCTTCAGGTCAAAGGCTGAGTGAAATAAATGAGGATTATTAGCACCTACTGGGTAACAGTCCAGAAGTGATCTATAAGCAAAGGACTGAGGAAAGGGTGTTGCACTACACTCCACTGGCCTAAGAAAGGATTATGTGTCAGAACATAACGATCTTGGATCATATAGGCAAGGTTTTGTGAGTGTGTGTGTGTGAGAGAGAGACAGAGAGAGAGAGAGAGAGACAGAGAGAGAGAGAGAAAGAAAGAAGGGTATCACCGAAGGGATTTTAAGCTGGCACTGCATGTTAAATGATGGAGCATCCAGGGTGGCACTCACACACACCTTCAATCATGCTTCCTACTACTTTGCATTTCCTCTCGCCAACAGGGTGCCAAAAAGGGAGACTGAACAAAGAATTGGCGGCAGAAGGTTCAGGCAGCTTGACTAGAGGAATGCAATTTTTTTTCTTGCACGGTTATTGTATGATGTTATTGTATGACATATTGAAAGTATTAAAAGAAGGTAAGTTGGAAAAGATGCTGACACACACACCAGTTACAAAGCGAGCCAGATGTGAGCTTGGCTGAGTTAGAGTCACTACAGCTGCACCTCAGTACCAAACAGAGAACTTAAGGCCAGATACACAGAACAATCTTCACACTCTTCTACTGTAGTATAAAAGGCACAATGATGGAGCCACAGCAAGCTCTACTGATGCTTTTCATTCTAGGCTTCAAAATATGTAGTGTACAGTATATACAAACAGACTTGATCAATGAAGGCAAAACCAACCAGTATAGTATATATAGTAATCTGTTAAGCAGCAACACAAAAACACCATGTGGGAAGAACATTGTGGTCCTTACTATATCAGTTATGATTACAACTCCCTAAAATGTAAAGTAGACAACACTCCTGGAGTCGCTATTTCATTATTGGACCATTGGCATGAACATTTCCAAGCTCTTTAAGAACTTAGGACTGTAAGAAAGTGTTGTAGGAAGCAGGTGAATCCAGTCATGCAACTATTGATTTAACTGTTTTTCCTTCCCAACATAAGTCAGACTTAAAATACAGGAGAATTGATTAATTTTCACTTAGTTTTTCATTAAATCCGCTCCTTATAACATACAATAAAAACATGCAGTATTAGGTGTTGACTATATGGATGAATTAACATGTAAAGAGTCTTGCCATAAGTTTAAGATTGCTGTGTGTTAATAAGGATACAGTCCCGGCCAGGGAAGAGGATTTTGTGGCGCACCATTTCTCCCATAATGCATCCCACCGACCATATATCCACTGCACGTACAAAGGTGAGGTCGAGACAGGAAGGCAGCAAGAGAACAGGGAGGAAAGCAAAGGTTAGTGTTAGATAGGCCAAGCTGTCTGAGAGAGGCAACAGTGGTTAGAAAAGTTGTTGTTATTCAATATGGGAGATTTAATCCGTGAGAAAAAATGTTACAGCGGAGCTAAATTACCATGAAACGCAGAGAGCGAGACACAGAAAGACAGAGAGCAGTGGATGGGCAGAGATAAAGAAAAGCAGAAGCTCAAAAGGACTAACTAATGGCATGAAAACCATAGCCACCATGAATCATAAGCTGGGCTAGCATGCAATCGAGCATGTGACACAAATGAGGTCTATCAATCTCTGGTGGTATTTTACACACTTCCAAGGATGTTTTGTACATTTAATGGGGCATTCCGACTCATGATTCAATTTGGTTTTGCTCATTTACAGAGTAAGACTTGAGCGTCTATGCAATAAGTAAAATTGTCTGTAAGGTTTCACAATCAGTACTACACTCTTAAAACAGGTTATATTATAAGATAATAAACTGGGCTATGAGTATGAGGCTGTTAATTGAGCCCATGCAAGCTCGTACACACTCCTGTTAGTTCTCACCATTCTCTTTGTATCCCATGCCCAGGATAACCTCTGGGGCTCTGTAGTATCTGGTCACCACATAGGGGGTCATCATGAAACTGGTTCCTGCAGTCCTGGCCAGGCCAAAGTCCAGGATCTTCAGGGTGCAGTCTGATTTCACCACTATATTGCTTGGTTTGAGGTCCTGAAGAGGAGAAAAATGACTGAAATGTGCAAACTGCTAGGTATATTTAGGTCCAAAGTCTCTAATCTACTGACAAGTTTGTTGATGATGTATTCTTGTTCATTTCCTTACACAGATAAGAGTTATTAAAGTGAAGTGTAATGGAGGCGTTATAATATGTTGACATTTTTCTATGGCTAAAATGGAAACCTGCAGCATTTCCATCAACAGACCAATACAAACAAGAAGATGGTAGTCTTCTTGGTCCTGTGAGACAAAGCTTAAAGCAAGGTGTCTACAATCGGCTAGGCTTACACACTGACATCAATTTGTGCAACTAGTCAGCAAAGGTCTATCCACTCTCTGTAGAGCTGAAGAACAAAATGTAACTCACTGGACATGTCAGTATTCAACCAATTAGTCAGCAAGAAAAGCTTTACCACTGCTGAACTTTCAACCGTCAACATCCAGTCACATTTTTGTGCATCTGATTTTACTGTCAAAACGAAATAGCTCTGGAAAAAAATTCTCCATGCCACAAATATTGAGATGTTGATCATTACTTTACATACTGTGTCAGTGCTATTACCATTTGACAAATAATTGCATTTATTCTTGAGAGAAATGGTTTCAAAAACATTTTAAGCCTTATTCATTAGCAGGATAAGGCTGGCTTATTATACTCTAATATTCAATCATTTTGTTAAGATTTGTTTGTTCTGATTGCCAAACTGTTTTAATTCCACAAGACTACACAAGACCCCAATAAAGTATCAGTATCAAGAAAACAGTGAGCAAGGTGATGGCAGCATGTGTGCAAAAGTAGGGAGCTACAGAGCAAGCATGAACTAGGATCCGGTCTTCCATCAGCAGAAAACTAATAAAAAACAGACTGAGTGGTGTGTGCAGGTTTCCTACCCTGTGAATGATGCCGGCTGAGTGGAGATGTTTGATTCCACACAGCATCTGGTAGAGCAGGTAGGACATTCTCTCATGGTCAAGCTCCATCTGAATCACCTGGCACAAGTTGGCATCCATCAGCTCCATCACTAGGTACCTGGGAGAGGGAAGATTGATATGTTCATCGCCTGAGTACATGATTAATTGATCAACTGATTGGTGGGTGAGCTGATGATGGTGTACATTGTTATCAACTAAATGCATTTGAAAATTAATAGTGGCTTTCATTAATACTTAATGATACGATCCCCTCAAATGATCATGAGCATCACTGTTCTGCCCAAACACAGTTGAGTATTTTAAAGTGCTTCTACCCCAGGTTGAATGAAACTGCCCCAAACAAGCACGAAACCTGCTTCTGTTTAGCTAGAGGTTGTTCTGAAAGTGAACACACTCATTCATTATGGGGACAAGATACCTCCAGCAGTGTCAGATTACACCTACTTTCACTGATCAGACTCCAAACAATTGTGGTATCACAACTGTGTGAGGGAAAGAGCAGACAAAGTGTAATAAAACCTTCATCCCTCTCTTTCTATCATATTACCTATCGGAAAATGAAAGAAATGTGTTTATTCTTTGTAGAACTTAATACACGATCCTTTTTTCAGATTTTGGATTATAAATTCATGTCAGACTGTGTGAAAAGGCCATTATTCTTGTTTTTTATGCAAATAGTATTCTGCAAGGAAAGGTTTACTGTACTCACACATCCTGGAATTCCTCTAAAGATTTCTGTGGCGTGAAGACGTTTAATAAACTGATAATCTGGAAAAGAGAATACATTGAAGAGGATCAGCCTACACTATAGTCGTATTAGTGCACACAAATGTTGGCCCACGCAGGCACACACACACACACACACACACACACACACACACACACCACACACACACACACACACACACACACACACGGTGGTATCACTATCTTTGTGCGGACATTCCATTGACTTCCATTCATTCTCTACAGCCTTTCCTTCATTGAACACCCAAAATGTCCTCACAACTACAAATGTCCTCATAGGACATGCAGTTTCTCAATAGTTGGTCCTCACAAGTATAGAAAGACAAGGCCCCCCCCTCCACACACACACACCCATGTGTCTTCCAAAGTGAGAAAATCAGAGTTACAGTAAGTGACGAAGGATATGAGACGGTGCTGACCCTGATGAAGGACAGTGCCGAGTGAGTGAGAGAGTAAATTGGAGGAGAGAGAGAGTAAGTGAGATGGAACAAGAGAGCGGGGGGTGAACGTAGAAGAGAATGAGGGAAAGAAAGAGAGACAGAGAAGAAGAAAAGAAGACAAACTGCTGCACTGAGGATCACATTTATGCCTCAAAGTGCTCGCCCTCTCACTCTCACCGCAATTCTCTGCATTTCTCTGGGCATGGGATTATGATCACAACGTTGCAGCAGCTCTTCTCTGTTTTTTAGCACGGGGATTTATCAGCAACCAAAAATAGACGCTGGCTATCTGCTGCTGTTCATAAGTGGGCATCAATCTGCCATGCTCCCACTTCAGATTATAACTACTCTTTATATCCATGGATACAAGATTTGTTTCCCTCCGTCCCTCCTTCGATTCCCTCCTACCACTCTTGCTCCTCTCCCCAGTTACTCACATTTTTGTGATTGACACATTTCATGAGCACCAACTCCCGGTATGCCCTCTTGGCATGGGTCTGGTTCTGGAAGGGTCTGCTCAACTTCTTGATGGCCACATTTCTGTCCAAGACAGCATCATAGCCCGCACTGCAAAAGAAAACACATAGGAAAGCACATATGAGAGCAATGGAGAATATAGGAAGGAATCAGAGAATCTAGAGTAATGCTGGTGATAACAAAATAAACAGCATTAAAATCAAAACAGATGTCACTGGGAATCGCTTTACTCGCCATCTGTACATTGGTAGCTCCTGTTCCCACATAAAACATAAACATGGTCATGGACAAACCACAGATCAATGATCAATTTTTTTTTTTTTTTTTTGCTCTTCGACCATCATAACTGAATGAATCACATGGCTTGTGACTGTGTGACGCTGTGACAGTCAGTGGTGGTCACAGAGCGACTCCACTGAGTCTAAACATGCTGATGTGACAGCGAGTGCGATCACCTCATCAGTGTAACACGCATCATTTACTTGACGGATGATACAAACTTACTAAGCGGCATGGAAATCTGTTAGTATTGTGTTCAAAAACAGGGACGATTTTTCATAAAGACGACCACCAAAGGCTTGTGGAAATAGATGGCAGATGCATTTGCTCATTAAAGGGAAAACTGAGGCAGCCATCATAATTTCAGCTGCAAATAAATATACTGTTACCAGATGCGGGTTGTTTGATGTTAACAACTACTACCGTCCCAGTAGGTTTTGCTTATGTAACATATCTATTACTACTGATCAATTACAATTTTGACACACATGATGTATTGCAAAAGCGGTGTTATGGGCAGTGGTGTGAGCATTTAACACAGCTGGTAAAAGTCTGTGTGTGTGCGCATCTGTGATCACAGGTAAAATAGTTTTCTTCAGTGCTGTGACCCTGTCCGATACAGAAGAGCGATAAAGGCACAGAATTCATTTTTTTGGCAGCTGTGACTGCTAAAGGGCATCGGCATCTTTTCATCACACAACAGATTTTACCCTCAGCCAATCAGATGCTATAGGTCACCCTACAGTCTGACTTCTCTGTGCAGAGGGGGCAAGAGGATTTCCCAAAGTGGATCATTAAGGTACCAAACTATTAAAATTACTGCTCTCCAAGCAAAAAAAATAAAAAATAAAACAGTACTATGATACAGAGGGGAGGGAAAGAGTTGGCAACAGCCCATTTTGGAGGTCATCACCACAGGGTGAGTTTTTTGCTGGCTCAACAAAATCAAAAACCTGGAGAACATATGCTATTTCTACATTTTTTTTATATCTACATTTGTTTTCAATATAAGAGCAACAAGATACAGCCAAGGAGAAGCAAAAATGAAACAGCCAAGAAATTACAAACATATTACATGCTCAGTTATATCTTAGAGCAATGCATTTGCTTGCCTTTATTTAATTAATTAATTTATTTGTTTATTTTGCTAATTCTCCCTGATGTGTGCTGCAAGTTGGGTTTTAAGGCATAATGCATGCAGGCTTGCTGAACCCTGATCAAGGCTTCGTGCTGTATATAACAACGGTTGGATGAATGTGCTGTGTGTGGGTTGGAGGGATGGCTGGGTGGGATACAGTGCGACTCGTCATCTCTCCACGGAGACTGCAGGCCAGGGATGATGTGTGACCATGGAAACAGCGGAGCCTACATAAAAGCATTGAGCCAATGGGGATTTGAGTAAGTCACCACTTTCCTAGCTGAGAGCGCGATGATGTCAAGACCAGCTAAACGACTTAATGCCCTCATTCCTCCTAAGATGCTTCTGAAAGCTCGTCCTGACCAACCGCACGAGTCATAAGGGCAGAGATGCACACAGATTGTGATGACTGTGGGAGACCACATTAGCAGAGCGGGCTCAGCGATACAAGCAACACCTCATTACCATATTCTCAGACTTTACGGGGGCAAAAGTGTCTTGATTGCATAACAAATGCAGAAAGTATAATTACGTTGATTTCAAGATAAGCTCTTGCATCTGTTCCCAGTTGTTTGCATTTTGTTTTCTCTTTGCATCCAGTCAGCTTCAGTAAGTGCCTGTGTGACTACACATGTCTACTAAGAAACTCACTCCTATCATTTGATTTTGGATAAAATAATCTACTATTATAAATTCCTCCATGTCACTATCTTGTGGTGAGTTTCTCATATGTAAACACATTATATGTTGACATGTAAACATCTTGATGAGACCATATTTATGTGTGTCACAGTTAATCTGCATAAGTAGGAGGCTATCATATCAGTCTACAGGTTTTAATGTGGTTCAGCCTGTAGTAATACCATGACCATCTGACACCACAGGACAGCTGAGGGCAGAGCCAAGCAGAGCCCAGCAGAGCAGGTTAAATTAGATTTGCACTGTCTCCCTGCCATCCATCCCTATACAACATGCCTCAAACAGGCCCAGTCCCACACACATTAGCAGTTGCAGCCTGCCCAGGCTCCTTTGCAAATGTACAAAATTGCTTTGGAGCGGAAAGAGAGAGGGGCTGGGGGCATGGGAAGAAAAGGAAGGACAATGAAAGGCAGCATGAGAGAGGGGTAGTGCAGGGCAGGAGGTTAAGGGTGTTAGAGCCATTGAATCTTAAAATGTAAGAAACGCTGAAAAGATACACGTCAACATGGCTCATACCAACATTTATTTTTAAGGCATTTATCACTGCAGTGAGAAATCATAAAGATAAATGTGCCTTACGGATCTGTTTGGCCTTTTGACAAGTAATATTAAGATGCATTGCTTTAAGTGGATTTTTGGCCACCGTCCCTCTGCATTCTGACAGGGCAGGCATGAGGTGAATTACAATGAATTTGCGCTGTCTCCACAATCCGGATTAAGGATTCTCTTAAGTGCCCATCCCGTTAATGCCTCATGGCCCACACATCCATATTCAAAACAGTGCTGTGGGTGTGTTGTCAACTCATATCACAGAAAGTAACACGAGCCTTTTGAATGCAAATACTGTATTTGGCAAGGCACCTGACTAGGGTTGCACAATTATGGAAAAAATGACTGAATAATCTTGAATACTCTGCTGATCTTGTGATCATGATTATTTTTTAGGGATGGGATGATATGTTTATCTCACAATACAATTTGATAAGCAATGTGGGGTTAATGATTTGACACAGTGACAACATTATGTAACAAACAAACTTCAGTAAAAGCAAAGTATGACTGTGCAAAATTATTTTTTTCTTGGTCATAAATCTTTCTAGCAATTGCATTGGTTTGCTAGAATGAAAACAATTTATTACAAGCCATTACAAAGTGCAAATAATACATTTTAAATTGAGAGTTTGTGAAATTGTGATTGGCAAAAAATCTAATTTGTGACTATAACAGTAGAATAAAATGTGGCTAATATCACAATTCCTTTTTTCTGCCCCATGATATGTATTATTGCATTTTTGCATTGCATTATAGTGAATTTTGATATTTTGTCCCATCTCTATTTTTTATTTTGGTTTACAAAAAAAAGTTATGCATCTTGTGCTTTTGCACCTTAACATTAATTATTTTCCTTCTTCACTCTTTTCAGTGTAGTATTTCTCAAAGTAGCAACAGACAGAAAGTCTTGTTTTTGCCTTTGTCTTACTGCAGTTGTTATATACAAAATTCAAACAATAAATAATTACTACTTCATTCCCACAAGGCTTAGCTACAACCCCAAGGTAAACATTACCATATCAAGAAGGATATTCCTGTTTACATTTGGACTGGCAATTCTTTTCTTCTTTGCATGTCGGTATATTTTTACCAGAGATGCCGTATGAAAGGTTTCTCTCATTCTAGAGATACCTGCCTCTCCATCTTAACCTTGTTTGTTTTCACACTGCGCATCCACAGATTTTTATTAATCACATGCAGTGTAAGCACTTGATATACCACACTTTCAGGGGAATTAGAAGTACAATCTACACTTATATATCACCACGATTATTAATTAAAGAAACATGAGATCATGATCTATAATTATCTACAATTAAATGTGCAGCACTACACAGCACCAATCAAAACAAAAACCACAGATCATTCTCCCTTAACAATCTCCCATAGCAATCACCGACAAGGTAACTGTGGGATTTCCTCAATTTTCACAGTAATGGCAAAAAGAGAAAAAAGCACATTAACTACTGTTCAAAACACATAAAGCAGCATGATGAAATGTAAAAAAAGGATATAAAACAAACACACTGCGGATCACTTACCAGACAATTCCCTGAGCCCCAGAGCCAATGGGCTTTAGATTCTGGTAGCGTTTTAGAACTGTGAAGGTAGAATCTCCCACTTCCACGCTGTAGAACTGGTTGTCCACTTTGCTTTTGCTCATGTTGTAATGCTTGGCAATATATGACACATCCACTTGTTTCCCAAAACCCTGCATGAAGAAAACATAATGGGAAATTTCCATTAGTGATGCTGAAGATGATCTCTGCTGTGTTTACTTACCTGGCTGACACTAAAAGTAAAAAATTCATTAATACCTATATATTATGCACATTGTAATTTTCTACAAGTTTATCATCAAGTTATCATTGCTAAAACTGCAGTATGGAACTTTCCAGTTCTGTATGATTTGTTTCCCTCTTCATGCAGTAAATTAAATGCTGCTTAGATAGTACACCTCTGCAAAGAAAAATAGGAGAAAAAAATACATTGTCATGGAATCATCACATGAAGTAATTCACCATAGTATAATTTTGATTATACAATTCCAATGGAAGTTGTGAAGTGTAGTTGATGTAAAATGCGCTACTAAAGGTCAACTGTGCACCAGGCGAGGGAAAGTCGCCACAGACAGCAGCTTTGCAATGTGTCTGATAATGCAAAATGTAGGGAGCTTTATCAGTGGGTGGGATAATCATTGTTGCGTGAACTCTTTTGGAACAGATTGAACATAACAAATGTTTATTTGATTTGTAAAAGTTCCATACTGTAGCTTGAAGTTGTACAGTTTCATCAATTAACCAATCAACTAATAGATTAGCTGCTGTAAACAAGACTTATTCTGCATTTAATGAGTCTACAAAAGTCCAAACAATAAAAAATACATATTATTTTTCCAGTGTGCAATAACAAGGCAGCACAGATTCAGCAGAATATACAGCATGAGGGGGGAAAGATTTACACTTAATCTGTCTCCATGTATAAATGTTAACTGTGTAATATGTGATAACCATGTAATAACAGTGGTAGCAGCATTCCATTAACTACAGTGAAGACATTCTTCTTTTACCAATGTACACACAGTAATCACACTATAATTACATAGGCAGAGCAGTCCAACAACTGGAGCCATAACAAAAAACAACAACAAAAAAACAGTTAATTACAGACTTGGTAATTACAACATGGCTCACAATCCAAACAAGGCTGCATGAGGAATCACACTGAGGGTTTGTGAAAAAATTAACATGGCTGAACATGGTATTCAAACCTATCAGAACATCTCAATACATTGGAGTGTAGCCTTTACTGTACATGCATCACCACAAAGTGCTTATTATACATCAAGCTCAAGGCATCGATCACCCAAACATGCGTGTAATCCAAGCATCCCATGTGAAGAGTGTGAATAATTTGAAATTGGCCTCAGATTAGAGCTACAACGTAGCAGCCATTAGCCTATAGCAAAGCACACACAGAGTGGTGATACAGAATTCACAGCACATAAAACTCACGTCTTCACCAGAGGCTTGCATTTAACTGTCACAACTCACAATTATATTGACAAGGCTAATTTGATCCTCATTCATTTAGATTTGTGATTTGGTTGTGATGTTTTGTTAGAGAAAGGGGAGGTAGGGGATTTAGCTTTAATTAAAAAATTCTGTTCACTGCTTTGTCCTCAGAAAAGAAGATCACACTCGGATTAATTTTTGACATACTGATCTTAAGTGGAATCTCAGGTCCATCTAAATTAGTTCTTCTTCTTGTGTGAAATTAATTATTTAAGACAAAGCTATGGACTGCAATAAAATCTCAATCTTACAAAATCGTTTAGCCTCATATTCAGCCTTAAAATCTAAATCTAAATCTTTGTTTTCCGATGCTGATCAAATTGTTTCCAGAATTTTCTTGCTGGAAAATAACCTTTTCTAGGGGTTATTTATGATGCTTAATGCCTTGATAAAGAAAATCACAGGTGAATGTCCTATTGCATTCATAATTATAATTCAATAGGATTGTGTTACTTAGTTAACTCCCTTTTCCCACACAGAAACACAACAACAGCTCAATAACACATATTGCATACAGGGGAAATGGAAGTGAATGAATACTGTACCTTTTTTACCTGTAAGGAACACACACCTGACAAAAGGCTATCTTCACATCCAGGATTGGTTGGCTGCAGTTATATAAGAAATGTCTGCTCATAAATACCTGGAAGACACAAACAGAGGAGAGAGCAGGAGTCAGAAGTGACAGCGAGCGGCTCGGGTGTCAACAGCAGCGACAACCTGTGTGAGCTGCAGGGCTGGAGTCAATGGAGCCTCAAATTCAGCCATTTCTGGAGGTGATTCAAAATTTGAATCCACACAGATATTTTTTTTTCTTTTGTTCTTTTATGAAAAGCATAAAAGATGCGTGAAAATGGCAATATTTCTGAACAGTGAATGGAAATTCAGCTTGCCTTTATAACTGACCTCAGGGAAACTACATTGATCCCAGCGGTCAGCAGATGACATTAACATCCATATGTGTTTGTGTGTGTGTGTGCGTGTGTGCACGTATAGATCCGTTGCATACAGTCAGCTCATTAGCACACACCGAAAAAGAAACACATCAAGACCTACCGTATATGCAGTCAACTATGGCACAAACAAAGTACCACTTTACATTTATTCCTGATTGCCTATTCAGACGGGAAATGAACCGTCCCTCCATCCCCAAAAGTATAAGCTGCCCTAAACTGAGATAAGGTGCATCAGTGTGCTGAGTAGACACATTACACCAAGTAGGTTTGCAGGGACATGTTGCTTGATCCACATTTATCTAAATTTATTTATCACCAGCAACACAGCAATTGTACAATAAAGCATTCTGAACAAAGGATTCCCAAATGTGTGTGTGCAGTCATGTGTGCCCCACTAGGGACACACATGGCAGCAGAATGAAATTGAATCTGCAAAGAAAAATCTCTCCAGTGTCTTCTCTACTCTCTGACCATCTTAGCATTCCTGCTCTGTCGATATAAACTACAAAAAATAAATAAATGATAACAATACTAATAATATGAAGGAGACTAAACTGCCCAATTCAACAATATATTGATTCTTATACTGACTCTTGGGGAACACTACGGCACTAAAGACTAAAATTAGAGACTAAAATTAACCATCTTCATGTCCTGTATTTTTGGCTATGGTTAAAAAAGGTTTCCATGAATAGTTGGTGTCATCAAGGAGTCAAAGACAATATGCTAATGTATGCTGATGATTTCCTGGCATGCTGAAGCATAATATTTATCCTCCATGTAATCCCCTCTAGGCAGTACTAAGGCTGATTTTAAAACATTATCTTAATATTTCATACGCAGTTTTATTTTCATGACATGAAACTCCCCAAAATATCACCAAATAGACTGGTGTGCGCTGACAGTCATCTCACACAAAATATACATTGACAGTTGATAGTGTGCACATGCTTACAATATGTTGTCAGTGGGTGAATATAGCACTCAATGGTCACAAATGTATCATGCAGCTCCACCTGTCCTCTAATAAAGTCGCACTTTGAGCTTAGAGCCTCAGCTAAATCCAATGGGAGCAGGGCAGCTTTAAAAGAGACATGTGGGACACAAAGTGAGAGATTTCCGCTCTGGTCTATTTAGGCCACTCTTTTACTTGGAAGTGTGCAGTGTCACGGTGCAAAGTCATGACCACCATTCTTTTGTATGAGCCACATGATGCCGTAACAATTTGTGCTTTGCATCCAATGCAGAGCAATGTGTAGGATGACTGGAGAGGAAGTGGGCAAAGTTTATCACAATATTGCCAGCATCAGTGGAATAACTGGCCTGTTATCAAGGAGTGGGAAGAAACAAGGAGCAATTGAGTTACAAGCGAAAAAGAGAAAAATGAGAAGAGAATGGGACTGTGAGATGAAGTAATGGGTAAGGAAGGGTAAAGTTAAGAAGGGAGAGCTGTGGGATGGAGCATGGACAATTTAAGTGTCAATTAAAGCCAAATTTCATGAGTACACTGTTTCTGTTTGGCTGTAATGATGCCAGTTCGTACAGCCTCCAGATAGTAAAATTCAAGCCCTTTTCAAGCACTTTCAAGGTACTTAAAACCAAAATTTCGAGATTCTCGAAGCCTTTATCATCTGACCTAAATTGTTTCTTTAAATACAATTGCAAAAAGATTTTTTACATGAGCAATTCTGCAGATGAAATGCCAAATTATGTAAAAAATCAAGCATTTTTTAAGGAGTACGTTTGAATTCAAGCATATTCCTAACCTTGAAAATGTAATGCTTAAAATTAAGCATTTTTCCCTAACCCTAACTTTCAAGACTCTGAACGCTGATGATGGCAAGCTACTCTTAATTAAACCATAAATCTATAGCTCCGGGCTTTAGGCTTGATTTTTGTTTGGCATCTAAATATCAGTTGAAATTCACAAACCACTGTAGGAATTTCACACCATAACTGTATGCTTGGCCTGGCTAACATCACTGCCACCACATTAACAAGCCCAGTGTGTGCTATTAATCTAACAGGTCAACATTGACTCAGCACAGACATATACCTAGCTACATCTGTGCCACTCTAATCATAAGCCGTCTGTGTACAGAAGATATTGAAGCTCACACATGACCAAAATGCTTGTCTTCCAACAAATATTAACTGGAATAAGTCAAACAGCACCCGATTCATCTCTGAATTGTCAGATAAATGTTATTAGGCCGTCCAGGAGGGCACATGGTGAGGACCACATTCACTTACAGCAACACTGAACAAACAGATCTCTGTGGGGGGAGACTGAAGCAAAGAAAATCATATAAGGTGTGCTTTTCTCTGTTTCACAAACTTAATCAAAACAAACAAAAATACAGTTTAATTTCTTGTGATTCATGAAGTCACTACATTGAAACTGAGCTACTTCATTAGTGATCAGCATAGGCCTTAGAGCATCAACAGAACATTAAGGTGCTCTTGTCTGAAGTGCAGCAGATTAAAATAGATAAAATAGATAAACAGCTAGCAGGTATATAAATACGGGTTCATAAGAATGAACTCTGCATCGATTTACAGCTGGCCTTATGCTAAACATAGGCAACACTAGATGGTTGAGAGCAGGTTCAGTACATTTGTGCATGTTATTTGTGCTGTACTGAAATAAAAAATATGACTAATGGGAGACATAAAATGACAAGATCTTTACATTACATGAGCAGTTATGGCACAAGATTACATTGATAACAAAAAGCAATAGCATGGTTTAACAACTCTATGCAGTGAAAATGATGTTTAGACAAATCTGTTAACTGAAAATAAGGATAGCTCAGGGTTGGATGGGGGGGGGGGCATTTACACTAATTGCAGCACCAATTTTAACTCACCGCTCAGCTATTCTGACCTGCAGACAAACTCTCCCTCCTAACTGAAGCCAATTCAGCATGACCCAGGTGAAAAACAGCACATTATGCGTAAACAAATGTCTTTTTTATTCCTCCCTCAGACCAAAATCTGCTGACAATGGTCAGAGGTGAAGTGCTGGTCTGGTAATAGCCGATATCGCTCTCGGCAGCATTGCCTAAAATGCCCATATATCATTCTGATTGCATTATGTCTCCTCAAGACAAACCTTTGCCACTTGAGAGGTTAATCAAGCAAGAAAAGACAAACTTGACTTTCATTATTGTACTTCAGGTCAGAAGGAGAGAATGATCTATTAACATTAACTAAATTACAAAAGATTACAACTTATGCTAGTCTGTAATGAATGCAATGAAACAATATGTAAATGTAATGAATGTGAATTTTGCTATATATATATATACCACATTATGTGTAGTATCTATTCTATCTGCACTGCACCTACTGTACCATATAATGATACTTGGCAAATATTATTAAATATTAGATGGCACACAGCCAATTTTCTTTTAAATGATTGTTAATTCACTGGATACAACAAAGAAACAGACTGTATAAAACAGACTGATTCACCTCCAAACACAATCTGGCCTTAGTTGTTCTTCACTGTAGACAGGCCTGCTGCAGCAGGAGAAACACTACTTTAGTTTGAGAATTGTCCAAATTAAATCCCACAGAAACACAGAGGAAACAAACAAACCACTTCAATTTGCCTCCAGCACACCTATATGCGGTATGTGGGATGAAAAACAGATCAATTGGCAATGCTGCAGGGAGCAAGAAAATAAATACAACGTAAGAAAATATATGCTGTAGATAATAGCTGTACAAGTGAAGATTATTTCAGACAAATTTCTGGTGAGGAAACTCTTGGAAACACAAAATTTATAAGAAAAATGACTGAATCATCTGTGTTTATGAAAAGTTATCAATCATAGAGTGCCTCAGTTTATCATCTCACATCTTCACTCAGCCTGATAGGCCAATCCCCGATATTACAAGACCAAAAGATACTGCTCTACTAACCAGACATGAGATTATGTAAAGAAAAAAATCTTATTATGGTAGAAAGGTATTATTATTGTTATCATTGTCATTATTATTATTACTATTATTATTAAAGTTGAAGACACAGCACTCAATGGCCAACGTTAAAATGCCAGATTTATTCAGTTAGCGAAAACCTATTAATTTATGCAAACGCATGCTAACTTTATGCTAATTTATGCTAATGTTTCAAACATTCATGTAGAGCATAAAACCCTTATTTGAGCTGTAAACTTACATTTAGTACTATAGAGTTGTGAAATACAACAATATCAGTCATAATTGTATATTTGAGTCATATTTGAGAAATACTGTGGCGGTACAATATTTATTTCACTAAACCTGACAGTTTTCCCCTTCTAGTGGTTAAAATCGGCAGCTAGTGTTCATTTGGAGATGCAGCCAAATTCTACGATACGTTATTGGTAAAGAACAAAAAAAATTTTACCACCCCAGCCCATTTAGCACGTCCACATGCCCACAAACACTCCCACAGTTCCTCTTCTCACCAACTTGGACAAACCACAAACCGCCCCTCCTCTCCCCCAATCTTCACACCCGCTGTCTTGCAGTTTGTAATACTGCACAGACAGACACAATCTCAAACTGGAAGCAGAATTATTCTTTACAAGTATCAAAAGGCTCCTACTATCAATAGATTTCAAAGGCAGACGTCAAGTGGTGGGTGTGTCTCCATGAAGATGCCAAATCTGTTAGAAACATGATCAATAGTGGTGGGGGTGAGGCGTATGCCCTCCACACCCCTACTGCTTTTTTGATCACACAATTACATAAACAACAGATTGAAATAGTGCAAAATAGTGAGGCAGAGCAATGTGTGAGATGATTTAATCTCTATAATAAAACACTAGATAAGTGAACAATTACATTCCTTTCACACAGCCATATGGGGGCTGGGTTTGAGTAAAGGAAATTTGAAGAAATCAGAAGAAATCAGCAAGGGAGCAGTCACTCTCACCAAAATGGTCCATGGACAATGACTGACATTGAGAGAAACAGGTGTGATTACCCCTTTAATCGTGACAGAATGCCCTAAGATCCTAGGCGGAGAAAAGTATTTTCTCCTTTTAGTGAACTGCAGCTGGGTGTAGTTGGCACGCATTTACAAGCCTGAGAAGAAGATACTGGCAATATATCTTTTGTGTGACCTGGCTTTTTTTTTGTTTTGTTTTGTTTTTTGTACAATTTTTGCCTTCCTATGTACTGCTGGTTGAGAACTGCTCAAAAGACAAAGCCTAAGATGGCATCAGAGTTTTAGATATGCTGTACTTTTGGAGGCTGTAGATGAATTCTGGACTTTTGGTGAATAAATTGTATAAAATTGCAATGATGGATCAAAAAAAGTTGCGACTGCAGGATCAGGAAAGCAGTCGAACAGATGGCATTTAAAGTATGAGCTAATTTGCCACAATTAATTTTTAATGTTTAAATTTACAACCTATGATCATCCTGTAAATTAGAACTAGTACAATATATTGGACAAAAGGCAGAGCCTATGTGCTGCTGCAGAGAAAAACTTTTTATGCTCTTGTGATGATAAGTGAGTAAGCACCTCGGTCATCAAGCACAGACTAACATGTAATAACTGTTTAGATAACAATTTATTTATGGCTTATTTACAGGTGGATAGGCTGTCTATATCATGCTGCCTTATCAAAAGTCAGTCAAACACATTGCCACTTTGGAAATTTGTTGTTCATGTCTGCTGTGCACTTTTACACAACATGCCATTGTTTAAGTCTGGGTAAAATGCATCATTTTAATCAGTGGTTGGATCAGTGATCTGGCAATGACACTGTTAAAAAATCAGCAATCGAAATTGGCTCCAGAAATCCTAATCAGTACATCCCTAATCACATTTCTACTTAGGGATGAAGTAATAAATAAATAAAGAAATGAATGAATAAATAAAACTGTACAGGAACAAAACAAAACAAAAGTCTTTTTATTTATTTCATTTATTTACTTTTGGCATTTTGCCTTTATTGGACAGTACACAGTAGAGAGAGACGGGGAAAACTGGGATTGAATTCACATATAACAAAGGCCCCAAACCTCAAGCTTAGGTGAAAGTTAGCCTCATTTTCTATATTGCCATGTCTCTTTTCGTTGTTCACAAAACTGCTACAAATGTTCATACAACCATTTATGTATGAGAAGTGTCCTACACGTCCTATTTGGTTACTTCAAACCATTCAGGTGTGTAACGGTATTTATCTGTCTTAAAATAGTGTGTGGAATAAGCTGGCTTTGTCATTACAGAATTCACCCCATATGTTAGTTACTGATGACAAGATGCTGCTTTGGTCTCGGCTACCACTATACACTATACTGATGCATTGATCAGACAACTGTTATTGTAAAGAGTAAAACAAACTAAGAAAGAAAGTGAGAGAGAATGATGAAAAAAGATTAAGGGGCTTTGGATGATTTTGAAGCAAAGCGCAAAGCATATTACACATGGAAGGAGCCATTAATCTGCAGTGCTGGCCATGCCATGCTAAATAGTGTGTGCATGCGTGCGTGCGTGCGTGCGTGCGTGCTTGTGCCTGGTCCTTGTTATTCAGATCCTGCCCTTGCTAAGGCCCTGGACAACACCGGGGAGCATGGGAACAGGACATTGTGTCACACTGACACCCTGGACACAACCGCTCCCTAAGCCAGGGGTGTTAAACCATGTGCCTTTGAGGGGTGAGAGTCTGCAGGTTTTCGTTTCAACCATGGACCGCAGCAGGTGATTTCACTGATCAGTTCCTCCAATACTTGTTCTGCATACTGTGGAGGCAGGTTCCTGGATCATTGGTTCTCAGTCCTGGTCCTCAGGAAACAAGCTATGTCCCAGTTCAGGGGCCACCTCCTTCAAAGGATACGGTCTGCAAAGGTATGACCTTTGGAAGACCAAGGGTGCAACCTAGTGGCAAGCTAACAGTCACTAATTGGGATGGTCCACTGAGGATTCACCCTTATGTCATCGGGGGTTCCCGACCCCAGCGTGTCCTCAGGAGATGAAACAACTGTTTACTGTTACTCTACCATAGAGAACGCTGATGTCCAAAAATGGATGTTACCGAAGTTTGAAGCTAATCATCATCATAGCCCTTTTTCACTGCAGCCATTTTGACATGAAATAGTGGGACAAGCACAGGTGTTACTAATGGCATTAATGAAGGCTCTGTTCCATTTAAGTGTAGCAGAGTCTTTCCAGTGAGCCTGCATGAAAAATAGCAGGACCCTGGCTCTGTCAGACCTAAATGGAACAGAACCCTCATTAATATCATTAGTAACACCTGTGCTTTGACATTTCATGTCAAAATGGCTGCTGTGAAAAAGGGCTATAATCATTACTTAACTCTTAGTTATGCTAGGTTTAGGTTTAGCTGGCTAATGAAAACAGGATATAATTAACAGGTTATAATTAATTTTTTTAATTTTGAATTTATTCTAAATTAAAATGGGCAGCATTACTTGCACTTAAATTTTTATGTATTTTTCATTTTCCATTGAACTTTGTTGCCATTGTAGCTTTTCAAAATGATGCAAATGCACAAAAATGCATCATGGGATATGGAGGATGGTCAAGGATACATGGGTTGTGTCCTCCAAATTCTACTAAAAGAAGGCTGCACATGGGCTGCATTTGGTGGACACTTTGGATGGGGACAAACTTGTTAAGTGACTATGATGTACACGGTCTTAAAGTGACCTTTAAGGAGGCAGCCCCACAGCGTAGCTACGGAGGCATTTTGATACAGAAGTATAAATTGGCCATTTTGCACATATGGTGACAAAAGACTGCAAGAACTGATTGGTCTGCTAGACCACTTTGTACTTCTTCCTTGTTTTGTGGTTGACTTCCACTGATAGTAAAGACATCATGGAGCTGGTCGAAGAAGAGCTGAGGAGGGCTGCAACTCCATGGTCTTTGCCAGTTGAGTCCAAACAGCCCTCATGTCAATTGACCCTCAGTCATTTTGCTTTGTGCACTTAATAAAAATAACTGTCTAGTGTTTCAGTGATCTACACATTGTGCGCTACTACAAATGTTCACACTGGCGTAGGCCACCACAGTGTAGCTATGGCAACACTTCATCGAAGAAGTAAAAACTGGCCTTTAGCCTGTGTTGGAGCAGGAGTCTCGGCGGTGACTGCATTCCAGTCGTCGCTCAGGGAATAAAAGAAGACCCATGTACCGAGATATTGTTTTAGGGAAACTTAATTCAAAAAGTTGAATCTAATTTGAGAAAAACTCATTTGAGATTTTAGCTAAAAGGTAAATTCAATAATATTGTCATTCAATGTCATGTTATTGCCCTCAATTTCAACTTGTGCCTTAAAAATTTAATTTTTAAATTCCTTCAGTTTACCCATCGATCATTTTTAAATCCATGATTGAATATGACAAAGTCACATTTAGGTACTTTAAATATAATCTCTGTTAAAACTAAGCTCTGTCCAGGCCGTATCATATGTTGTGATATGTTGTTTTTGTGATTGCATGTTTTTACATGTTTTACAAGTCACAATTAATACAAATGGACACCGCAAAAACTAGCTTAGTTCTAGTGTCAAGCTCAACAAGTTAAAAATGTCAAATCCAGGTATATCAAATATTGAATATCGAAGCTATTCTGATGATATTACAAACTGCTTAGGCCTGTCGATGATTTTAGTCTGTGTGCATCATAATTTGGCATCAACACACACACAGATCAGATGCCATATATGAGGACATACAGTATGCACTCAACAACCATGACAATTAGATGGCACTAGTGTCCAAAGACACAGTCAGTCAGAGACAGAGAGACTGAAATTTAGAGAGAGAGAGAGAGAGAGAGAGAGAGAAGAGAGAGAGAGGAGGCTACATAAACTGCCAGGCCCACAGAGAACAGTAAATCAACATAGGTGATAATCATCTTTCATTCATTTTCATACTGAGCTTACACTGCTCAACTGTACACAGACCCATTGTCAGCTCTGCTCCACTTTTCTGCAGATGAAAAGTCAGTTTAAAGGAAGTAGTTCAGGCAACAGGACTGATATGTTAATCAGGTTACTATTTATAGCTATATAGACTGAGGATTTATCCAAATGCCTCATCTCTAGAATGTCGTACAAACTGTGTAATTTACTCTCTTTTTATGATAAAAAGTTGTCATTTTAACTATAAATGAAACATGTTTTTGATGGGAATCTCAAATTTGGGAATGGTATATCTGATTACACAGGCAGGTGAGCCGGGCGTTGATTTTGCAACTTGAAGTTGAAACACTAATGTCACTTTACTGTAACCTGACCAAATAAAATGGTCAGAATAAGATAGAATTTACAACATATCAGCAACAGTTCAAGTTAAAATTGACAAAATTGACTGAAAATGTATGTCCAAGGCTGTCCAAAGCTGTCCTTTACTGCTTACGCATTCAAAACTGCAACGTGATCGCCGGATTACGCCTAATAAGCGAAGACATTCATGTAGATAACATGTACAACAGAAGCAACTGACCCTACATTAAAATGTAAGTGAATTTCCAATATAAAGGTTCTTCCTGATTGCTGGACAGCTAAGCCAACCAGCAAGCAGAATTCTAACTTTAAAGGAACACTTCAACTAAAAAAGATATTTTCCCACATAAACCTAGTGCAATCTACACATCCAATCTATTAATCTCAGAACGCAAATATTTCTTGATATGTGGCCCTAATCCTTTTGTAAATATCTGAGACATTCAACTGAGACAAAACGCTTGCTGCATAGGTGTCAAATTTTCTTAAGCAGCCACAGATCTCTCCTAATAGCTGCTGTCCAATCATTAAATCATTTCGGTATGAATTTTTCTCCCTCCATTCATACACCATTACTGCAGTCAACAATACAAAATATGACTGGCAACCAACAATCACGCGACAGTAAAAACCTTCTGTTCTCCAGAGTCATTGATGAAAGCTTAAAAAAATTATGTCAATGTTACTTCTGATGAAACTTTAAGGAAACGAAAAAAAAAAACCCATCTGCCGCAGGGCTAGAGGCTGCCCTCTAGCTGCAGCCCTGCTGTCAGCAGTGGGAACAGTCCAGGGAACATCGCAGTGGGCTGGGGGCAGGGGCATTATTGGGGAGTGCATGTATTCAGGGTTTTTGAGTAAGGTCACAGTAAGGTAACACATGTAAATGTGTTACCTGATTTCCTACCGTAACCTGGTGACTTTCAATAATCGGGTTTCTTGTGTGCACACAGAGAAATCTCAGATGCTCTCCACCTAGTGGTGAGTTCAGAAAAACACACTCTATAAAAGGGGAGGATGAGAGATTGACAAGGAAAAATATCCTTGTCATCTCCAGTTGCAATCAAGTGCAATCAAGGGACAATTCACTGAAGAAATCTTTTAACTGCAAGATGTTTTTGACAGCAAAAGAAAGAAAAAAAAACATCAATAGGCCTCCACAAATATCTTAATTAATTTTTTTAACAAATCCTGGTGACTTGAGTTTTGTTAATATTATTTCATATCTTTGCTCACTCTTTTTATTTTTAAATATCAAACACGTGTAGAAATAATATTGTAGTTACTGCAGCAAGTGTCTAATATGAATAATTATTAGGTCCCTCATTGTCTGCCAGGTTCCAGAGTCACAAACCTCTGGTTTCAATATGAATTTGTGCCATAGTTTCTGACACAACTACTCTTTCTAAAACCGCTCTCATGTCCTCGATATTACGCATTTTATGCAATACCAAACATAAAAAGCACAATTCCAAAATAAAATCACATGAGGGTATATTAAGATCCTGGAACTTTACTTAATGGCTGAGGACGCACCAGACGGTGACTTGACAAATGGAAACAAATAGGAAGTCCATAATTTACTGTGATAACAATGCATTATGTCGAGGCAGCGTCACTCTACAGACTACAGTACAAAGCCAGCTGAAACAGCTGAGAAAATAAGCAGCTGTGCATTGATTTCACCAGCAATATCAAATACACAGTCCATCTCAAACTGTGAGGAGGCATCTCTGTTTTTAATTTCTTGAGATTGTTCTCTACGGGACAATTTGGGAAGAACATCTTTCACAAAGTTACAAGTACTGAATTTGCATCTTCGGATGTGATAATCATCCAATGTGTTCCTTAGCATGTATAGGTGGGCTTGTCAGTGTCAGCTTAGCCCGTGCTGCACAGGTGTCATTGTTACAGTACTGCACATCCTGTTGGCTACATAAGAATTTAAGGTGAAGTATAGAAAATGGTTGATATATACTGGATATGTCAGTGCACTGGTGTGGTACTTGAAGGCTGGTGACAAAACATAATGTACTTACCCAAACATGCACCAGCTACAACTGTTATTGTTTCCTGTAGTGTCTAAATTCACCATTTTTCATCTCCCTCTCATTCTGTTACTCTCCACCATCCATCCACAGCACTGTAGACAGCCTGTATTTGCCCATTCCTGTCTCTCCTTTGTCCCTCCTTCAATCCCACCATTCCTGTTCCCAGCCTCCCTGCAACCCTCTCCCCTCCCCCTCCCTCGGTGCTCCATTGTGCCTGCCTGGTTCAGCAGCCTCAGCCTCTCCTGCAGTATGCAGCCTTGCCTTACTGTGCAGTCTGAGCCAAACGCAGCACAGCCTCCCATCTGGGCTCAAGGGAGGGGAAGGGAAGCACTTCAAGCTGCAGGCCCAGCCAGGAAAACAAGATAGCACTGAGTACCCGCTTCATCTTCAGGCTGTGGGAATCAAATGTTCACTGACATCTATAGATTTGTTTCATTGGAGATAAAATACACTTATGCCTATCCTCTGGCTCCGTTCTCTTTCACATCCCTTGCTTCACTTTAAGTAAACAACAAACGTGAGTTGAAACCTGCTGACGCTGCAGTTTTCTGATGGGCTGGATGACAACAACACGCACAGCGTTGGCAGGTGCATGGGAACCTGATTTGCAGCTCATCTTAATGAATCTGAAACCCAGAGTAGAGGGCCAGGCTTGAGCACCCTGCTGAGACCACTCTGCCCTTTTCTGATCCAGCTTCCTGAACCCAGAAGTCTGGCACATACACTGATGCAGATTCTCAATTGGATGTGATCACAGAGTGCATATTCTGATGCTATGGTTGTACTAAAGAAGCAGTAGATGGAAGTAGTATTCAGACAGTAGTCCACAAAGTATGTGTTTTTCTTTCTCATCAACTACCATCACACCTTTGTTGTCTGCAACCTGTAGCAGTATCAACAAATAGGTTTAACTAGCATGTATCTCTTCAAATCCTGCTTATTAAGTTTAAATAAGGGATTTTAAATACTTATACAAGCCAAAACCTGAAAGCATACATCACTACACCAATCTTTGTTTGGGTTCATTTAAAGAAAATTCAGGGATATGAGGTAGGTTTTCTGCATTGTCATTAGTCTTGGATTAACGCCCCCCTCTAAAATCCTTTGATGGCTTCTGAAACACTACAATGTTTGACCCTTGGTGACTCTTAATTCTCTTTACAGATGTGCGGCTTATCCTAAGGGCTTGAATCTATCACAGCTTTAAATCCCACACTCAACTAACTGCAGAGTCAAATGAAAGCTGCACATATATCAGATCAAATCCATTTATGTAACTGTGTGTCTGATTCTGCAGAGCATATTGCTGAGTTTGCCCATAGTGGTAAGCAGTACTGCAGCCTGGGGAAACAAACTTACATGAAACCAGATATTTTTGTTCATTATACAATTATTGCAATTATACATGGTAAGGCATCACGATTACTAAGCATGATATAACAGCATTTAGTGCACACAACTTTTAAATATATAAATGTGGTCATGCAAAGTAGGCCAAACAATTGTCCTGGACAATTCTTTTAATTATGTGCATGGTAATGGAAACATTTATAATGATAATAGCTTTAGAACCCAACTCAAAAAACACTTGTGTATATGTACATATGTACATATCAGGGCATGGAAAGTGAAACTAAAGCATGTGAAAAGGTATAATTCTGTGTTAATGTGTTTTTGGCAAACAAATGTCAAAAAAATATAAACATCTATGTTGAATGGTTATCAAGCCACACACACATCTCAGTCTGGACATGGGGCTGGACCTTTGTCAACACTCTCACACACACACACACACACACACACACACACACAAGCACAACAGGCAATCATACCTGAGTTACCTAAGTTATTCTTTCCTCATTTCCTTCCCCTTTTCTTTCCCTCTTATCTCTTTACTGTTGGAGCTCATTTCTAATAGGCATTGTGGCAAAACTAGCAGCATATATTCACAAATTTGGTGCTAGGTGAAAAAACAGCTCAAGAACATGTGTATATTATTTTTAAAAATCCAATCTCTTTCCTTCAGTCTTTCTATTTTTCCATCTTCCCTGCTTTCTTTTTTCCTATTCTTTTCATTTCAGACAATGACAGGATTGTTGAATGTGATCTCACCTGTGAGTTCATATTTAAACTGCCATTACAACATGGAAGGATGGATTATTAAGGTATTAAAACAAGACTGCAGCAGTGCGCAGGAAGGAACAGTATTTAGCTAAGCTGGTTGGACAATACTATAATATCCAAGGTTTCTCTACTCCCTGTCTGCAAATGATCCCATTCTAATGAGCACCATGGCCTTCCACATCGCCATAAGAAACCACATATTACATCATCCATTATATGGCCGGACAGATGCCGATGGTGGTACCCAAAAAGCTGAAGGGAATATAAATAATTGATAATCAGCAGTAACTGTTTTGGAAAAAGGCCTGTTCATGTACATCTCAGATTCAGCCTTCAAACAGATTTGCCTGGTTCTGCTCCTTATGTCTAAAAAAATCTTAGATACAGAAACAATTGTGCTTTGTGTGCTTAGGCAGAGTGCATATAATGCCACAGCTACTTCCCTGTCGTAATTACACTTAGTGACACACCTTGCAAAGTATCGCACAGGACAGGCCGAACGAACTAGCTAGCTAGCTAACTAACTAACAGATTCACCCAGCTCATTCGTAATATTTCACACTATCATGAATGCCATATTTTAAAATCTGCCAGCTCCTAATTGTCAGATTAAGCCTACATTATAAAAGATGCCCTTGACAGTTACTGGCAAGGAGTGTCGCACTACAACAGTTCAATAACACCCTGGGAACCATTCCTTTCCACTGGGTCTATTCACTCCACTCATGTTTACAACCAATGATGCCTCATTCAAATTAATCCACAGAGCAGTGTTTCTTTATTTCTTTTTTTTATATATATCTCCCTTACATGTGATACCCTTTAATTTTCCCCCTCAATTCTGTTTTCGACTTTCCTTTAAAATGCTTTGTTGATCAATTGCGCCTGCAGCTCCACCATCATCTCATCTTTATACATTGCCTTATTTTATTACATAACATGGGATTAGTACCATGACGATTATCCTGTATGCCAAAGTACAAAATGGAACTAAAATGCAGGCCTCATCTACTGCTAGATAACATTAGTCTGCTGCTGCCTATTTTTCCATTGATGATCCTCCATTTAAATAACAAGTAGTCTACACCAAAATCAATATGAGTGATTAATAGCTGTTGTTGTCTAAACCTGCAGTGGCTCTTACTTCAAACAGAACATTGTTTGTTTTATAATATTGTAGTAACTTTGTGTTATCAAAATGCTGAAGCTCTGTTTTTCACAAACATCAAAATCATAATCTGATGATGAGCAGGAAGAGGAAAAGGATGAGGAGAAAAAAACAGGTAAAACTGTTTATTAAGAGAGAGATGACTCCCTTCAGCCGCTGCAGATTCCACCATAAAAAGCTTTGTTTAATTGTTAAGTGTGTTCCCTGCAGCATTTTCACAAGCATGGAAGCCTGCTCCTGAATAATTCAGCACACAAGGTCACAGCTCTAAAACCTTTCTCTTTTCTGTCTTGAACACAGTCAGTTTGTTATGACACCTTTAAATCTTTCCTAACTTCAGGGCACAGCATACCCCAGGTATTCAGTTCATGGTTGCGGCTATGTGCCATACAAATACAGGCTAGTGGGATACATTTTAGAATTGAGGGGGAAAAAATCCTAAGAAGTGAATTGTCATGCATTCCTAATAGGATGTATGTGTTCATGTGTAATCTGCATGATAATACAAGTTTACAGTCAAACAAAATGTTTTTTCAATAATGCATGTGAGAAACAAAGCCCAAAACAAAGCAAATAGGCTATTGAGGACATTGCACTCTTCAGTAGCATCTCTTTTTTCCAAGGTGCCCTGGAATAGTCTATTTAGATTAGGGTGAATCCTGTAAACATTTCTTCTGCAATATGATAACTAAGACCTTTAAAGAGCACGGAGTTGTTGTTTTTTTCTCAGATGCAGTTTCATTCCCAGATCCCCACACTTAAGCTCCTGAAATTACAAAAACTTCCCCTCAATGTAAAGCACAACACTGGACCCAGTCTTACTCTATAAATGAGGACAAGAACCTTACCAATCGATGAATAACAATCAATTCTGTATATTCTTTTTAGCAGATGGCCGACTACATTTTCCAGTAGTGATGAGTCTGAGGCTATGCCCATATAGTTAGTGTGAGATGGGCTACGTTAAGTAAAGTCTGCATAATGTACAAGGTGCGCAGCTGACTTCTGAAGGGGAGGAGGGGCGATAAAGCCCTTGGACGAAATCGAGCAGAATACCAATGGTTTTACTTACCCTTATGGACCAACTCAGTATGTATAGCCTGGGCTATATGTAAGGCTTACGTTTGGTAGAGCATCACTCTGTCGGGCATCCATTTGCACCACTCCTACACTCCCACTCAATTATGCATAACGTCAGGTCCCAAAACATCCTATCATGCAAGTGGGTTCTTGTGCACTAACACTGGTCAGAGCATGGACATATGGTACCAAAAAAACCCCAGAGTGCTTAATAAAATGCACGAGCCTAAGTGGTACAGATTTGAACAAACAAATGCCAAAACATCAAATGATAAAGTAAAGCTGCCTGGGCACCAGCTTAACGGCCTATAGCGAGGTTCAGTTTTATCTGATGCTACTCTGAATGGCACAGCAAACATTTAGGGACAGAGTAATGAGGGAACTGCTTTATGGTATTTTGCTGCAGGGTGCCTGCAGAGTGGATAGAGATGGCGAATGGATGGGCAACATTTTGCGTGGTCAATAGGGCTACTATTCAACGCCATAATGAAATCCGCTCACCGTCCTGGCTATAAAACAGAACACGCGCGGTCTCAGACTTATCAAAATGTGGTTCATATTGTCCCTGTCCCTCTTCCACAGAGGCATCGGCACCAGTGGACTTCATTAACCTTCCCTTCCAATCAATATTCATCACCCCACCCTCCAGGCAGCAGGTTCCCGCATCGCATCCACATTAAACAATCCCACCCGACCTTACCATTCCGTGCCAGCTGATGACGATCCGAGTCCGATGACAGTCCTTTTCAAAACATCCCGTCGGGAAACATTGCAGTGACCTTTGCTCGAGCCTCAATTCTGTCGTTTAATGATGGAGAAGAAAAACGGGAAAAAACAAAACAAAACAAAAAATACATCGATGAGGAAACAAAAAACAGGGGGGGTTTGCTGATGCTGAATCACTCTCTCCAGCTCACCACCTTGCAACCATTGTGCTGCAAGATGCTGGCTGTACCATTGTGGACCTACCAGAGGAGAGAGAGAGGGAGGGAAAAGGAAGGGGGTACAGGGAAATGTGTTGCTATAGCAACCGAAAAGGAGCACATCTGACGTCAAAGCCCGATGAGAGGGAGAGAGAGCGAGAGATCACATGGAGGCCCGCTCTGGCAGGGAGGGGTTTATGGGGGAGTATCTCTCTCTCTCTCTCTCTCTCTCTCTCTCTGATCCGATCCTGCACCGTCCCGCCAGTGCGCTCATGACCGCTGAATGTGAACATGGAGGTGGGCATTATAGGCTTCTCTCACTAAACAGCTCACATTTAGATCTCCTAAAGACCTGCTAATTTAAAGAGAGTGTGGGTAGGTAATAAGGCTACATTCAGGTTTTTGGCTCGTTCATGCATAGGCAACAGTAATGTGAAGATGCCTGGATTAACAACAGAGGATGCGGAATACATGCACCATGACCCTGGACTCCTCTCAAAAGGGACATCCCAAACACTGATCACCTGAGGGTATATAAGATAAGCGGGGTGAATGGCATTTATACCCCACTTTGTCTAACTTATAGAGGCTATTAAATCAGGCCACATGGCTGTTGGTCTGCAGTGAGTGGGCCTATTTAAAGCGACACCCATCCTCCCCATTAAAATCATAAAATACCTCTCTACTCCACTTAATCAGTCTGTGAAAAATTCCTTTAGATTAAAAACTACCAAAATGAGAGATGTCTGTCATTTTTGATACACCTTAGCCTATTTGATTCCCCAATTTGAACCTTGAACACCAACTATATGATCATTTCTGTTCTCTGTTTTTGGCAGTGCAATTTCTGAATAAAGGCAGAGGTTTCCATACACCAACACTGGCTGTTGTATAAATCAAGTGGCATAAATTTGAACTGATTGAGTACTCGCTTATCTTGTAAGAGAACATAATATTTCTGTGTTTCTGTATATGGAAATGGAAACTATCACACTACACATGAAACGGGTCCTATTTGTTTTTTCAAAGTTGATCAATTTCATATTGTATTTCATTTTATGCCTTTAGTTGTAAGATTTACTAATCTCAGTGGGAGGTCAGAAATGCAAGTAGTTATTTTGCCAAAGCTCTACATCTAGAATACAGTATCTATATAGGCAGAATGCCTCCAGACAACAGAGGTACCAAGGCAGTCTGAACCCTAGAAGCAGCATTTACATGGTTCAGCTGTTTGTTCCCTTGTCTCCTTTTCTTTGCCATTTTGTGTTTATCTCTCAGTCCTTCTGCTGGTCTTTGTTCAATTGTCTCTCTCTGCTGTTCTGCATATTTTCCGATCTCAACTTCTGATTAGAAATACTGATTCACTAAGCCACCCATTTTGGATCTACATGCTGTTTCTCTGTACTGAGAGGAATGTGAACTCAGCAACCAGATGGCTAACTGAGTGTCAGAAGCTTAGATACATTAACTGGGATGGTGACTACTGGACAGCTTATATTACATCCACAAACTAGATTCATCAAATGAGGAAAGAGAAAAATCTGTTTGGAAACACTAATGCTTATTATATGTCATCTCATATTAGGCTATATGGCTGGACTTTGCAAGCTAGCTGTGCATCAGAAAGTTAACAATCTAGCTGGCAATTAATGTTTAGCATTGATCAAACCTAAAATCCCAAATTACACCTCAAGAAAAAGTGGAGTGATGTCATTATTAACTACCAATAATGGTACAATTCTCTGGCATGCATGCAATTTTTACCACTCTATTATTATTATATTGCTCATTGCATGAGAAATAAGAAGCATAAAGTAAACACACACACACACACACACACACCATAAAGTAACATTCAAAGATTAAGAAATTAGGGAAAAAGAAATTTTGATTAAATATCAGATTGAGCCTCATAATTCCAAGAGCACAAATGTGTTATTTAATTGTAAATTTGCACTCACACAAATCTGTATGCTGTATTGTTTGCTTGTAATAGTCGTACATTGAGTGTAACTTGAAGTAACTGACAGGGCAGAAGTACAATGCACAGGGCCAAGTGGTGCATGCTAGTAATGCAGGGTACATAGGATATACTTGTCTCAGGCCCATAGTGGGATCCGGGCATGACTGCCTTTTCTTAGCTACTTCGTTAAGCAGTGAACCCCAATGCAAACTACTGCTACCTTAAAAAAAATCTTTGTTGAACTTATCTAGGATTGAAAAGAAAATTACTACTAATGTAAATAAATAAATAAATAAATAAATAAATCACAAAGGCTTGGAGCTAATTGCAAATCTCATGATATAGACCAAAAATGACCTCTTCAAGCAAAGAGCACCAGCTGTGAGTCAAACATAAGCTGCTTCACAGTGAATGAGAGCAGGACTAAAACACCCTTACTGCAGCAATCCCAGCATCCAATTTTACATTTTATTCTGAAGCATGCTGAAGTATATCAAAAGCTTTTTTTCTAATTTCTATCAGTTCTCAATCTCAAAACAGCAGTGCCTTTTTTAAAGCTACCATTTTAGTTTATATCAATATGCACGGTTACAAATGAGCCTGTTTAGGGTGAACAGGTTTGGATATGTCATGTGTCGTGATTCTCATTTCCACATATAGAATGTTACACCTCTTAGATTGGCATGTATGTACGGAATAGGTTGATCGGTGGCTGATCAACACCAGCCATAACTTAACTGATGCTGCGTTTAGACCTAGAGTCCCAAAATAAGTATTTGACCATAATATAATAATATCAAGGAGTAGGCTGAAGAGAGAGAATAGGCCTAAGAGGAAGACAAGAATGAGGAATAGGAGGACAAGAATGAG
>OMKZ01018211.1:0-15423 GCA_900302535.1 Neoniphon sammara | reverse complement strand
CAGTGATCACAGACAGCTTTGATAATTTATTCATAGATTGACTCACAAGGCATACAAGTGAGAAAAATGTTGTTTTAAGATGAGCATCATAGAACTTGAGTTTGTGTGTGTGTGTGTGTGTGTGTGTGTGTGTGTGTGTAAAAGATAAATTCAGGCACGTTCTTCCTACAACATCCATGTATGTTTGTAAGAGCAAGAGAGTTACAGCAACATGACAAAGACAGGAAAGTTGCAGCCCTTTGAAGGCATGTAGGTACTGTATGTTTTGTGTGTGTGTGGGTGGGTGCGTGTGTGTGAGGGTGTGTGTGCGCGTGTGCATCCTGCAGTTTCAGTCTCTTTCAGACAGGCATGCAATTGTTTGATTTCAGGTACGAGATGTCATTACCAGATCTCCGAGGGGAGCCAGAGGATCAGCTGTACATTTACCCAGGAGGCCAAGTGTTTCAGCACCACCCAGGTCTTGGTACCTACACCCTAACACTCCCCAGCCAGCAAGCAAGGGAGGGACGCGAAACAGACAGCACTGTAACCTGTTGCTCACAGGAAGAGGTGAAAGAACTAAGACGACTGATTCAGCTTCACAGAAAAAAGCAGGTAAGCTGGAACCTTCCTGTCTATGCTTTACGGGGTTTTTTGTTTTGTTTTGTTTTGTTTTCTTGGCAATCAGGCAAAAGTGGTAACTGCTACAACTTCTAAAAGGTCATTTCTGGTACCTTAATCTGGCCTACATTGACCCCTGATGTAGTAAATTTCAAACTGTGATTCATAAAATCAGTGTTAATAATATTGTATTCAGCCTCAACTAAAGCCACACAGGCACACAAGCTCATAAAAAGTGATGTGAACTGGTTTGGTGCAGAGAATCTGAAGCAGTTGGCTGGTGTCTCAACAACAACAACAACAACAAAACCAAAATAAACAAACAACAACAACAAAAAAACTTGTCCAATTGCAAGGTGTGGTTTTAGACCCCATGATATCAGGCATTCCTCCTGAGTCAGTCAGGGAACAGCAGAGAAAATCCTGAACAGGGCAGATTCCTGGACAGAGGAGAGAGAGGGCTAGCTCATCCAACTTTGTTTAGAGCAGCCTCCATTTTCAGATTGATGCTCAAAAGGTTACTCAAATAAAATAAACAGCACTTGTAGTCAAGCGTCTCTGGAAAGTTTTTCAGTTATGAGTTGGCCAACTTTAACTGTAAACATTAATGAACAACAGTCATCAACCAAACAGCAGTAAAGTTTAGTCTGTTTATAGTAATTGGCTATTCAGTCTTAGTTATCTTTGTAAACAATGATGGTAATCAACCAATGATTAGCTGTGTTGCTGCTTATCTCATTGATATGTTACCAATCAGGCATCGTGTGATTCTTTTGCAAGTAGTCAACTATTGCATGACGTCTCACTGCAAAATTATATAGTCAAATTATATCCAGTGTAGATAGTATATTGGAACCACAATTAGTTAAAACATGATTAGGCCTAAATATACAACAAAAAGTGAAATTGCTAATAATTAGGGCTGTCAATCAGTTTTAATCAATTTTAATTAATGCACTTAATTTTAATCAAATTAAGTGCATCATATGCTGACTAATTAATCACAAACAGTCAAACATATCAATACATGCTTGGAAAAGCCTCCAAATGAAGATATTTCAACTCAAAAACATTGCATTATTGTGGCACATAAGTAAAACATTGAATAGAAATATCAAAAGGTGGCATTAGAAATCAATAAATTGTTTTAGTTCCAATTTTCTAAAATTTTCTAAATACATGTCTTTTTTCATTGAACATAAGTCTATCACTTAGCCTAAAATTTAAGGTTAGGCTAAGGTTAGACTTGGTCATTCTGTGCTGCCTGCTCTCAATAGTGTGGTCTGGTGAGGCTGCGGTGGGTTTCCTAGCAACACCTGGGACTTGGCTACCTGAAGAATTGGCTAAAACATGCTTTGAGGTGATACTTCAAGCTTGAAGTGCTCTGATAACACAAATTTCTTACAGAGAATGCATATGACTCTGTTCTTATCAACGGTTCCATCTGCGTGATTTTTGTAGACAATAATTTTCCATTCAGAGGGCCAAGCAGAGTTTTGTCATCTGCTTCCATCATGCTGCAGCTGCACACGCACAACTAATGCACTCAAAAACGTTTTGCAATTGTTTTACACACAGGGTTGGGGTCATTAAATTATATTAGTTGATTTGATAAAACACCATTATGCTCACTTTCTCTTCTCATCAAAATAGAATAAACAACATATTTGCTTGTTGCTAATTTCCAAGCCCTGATTTTGCTTTGAAAATAGGACATATGTATGAATGTGTCAAAGCTAAGTGATATGTTTTTCCGGATATTATTTTTCCGGTTGTATTCTAAATTAGGCTATTTACTTTTATGTGTTCACGAAAGTATTTCATTATGTAGAAGGCAGGAAATGCAATGAAAATTTCCAAATGTCATCCTCATTTTTATGAACACTCTCCAAGTCAAATTTATTTGACGTGTCATTGATGTGTCATTGTCCCACAATTGTAGAATATTGCAATAAATGAATGAATAAATAAATAAATAAATAGCCGATAAATTGTGGAGTGTTAGCTTGCGTTTCAAGTTGAAAACGATGCTGGCGCCTGCTGTCACTCAATTTCCAACTGTCTCTCTGTGTGATTTGCTTCATAGTGTCGGCGCCTATGGGTGTGTATATTTGTTAGTTTTAAACAAAGATATCTAAAAAAAAATCTGAAATTATCATGAGCCAAGGAAAGACTGAGTAACTTTTCATGGCAATCGGCTATAAAGGGATATGGCTGTGTGGGTACGTCTTGTCTGTTTGTCTGTGACAAACATATCTAAAAAAGGTTTGAATGGATTTACATGAAACTTTGTAGATCTGTCTCCTTGGTGGAACAATTTTTTCTTGTTTTTGTTTGTTTTTGCTTTATGTATAATGCACAAATAAGATAAGCACAAAAAATATATACTCATTTTATAATATGTAGAAAATATATAGTTATTGTTTATATATGTGCATTTTATAATGCTTGTTGAGAATTTTGCAATGGTGATGGAGAATTTTGTTTAGAGAGGATTATAATCAATAATTATTACCTGTGACACCAGAACAGTTCAATACAGCCAGATCTATAGGATAAATTAGTTTTCTAGTTTTAGTAATTGACACATAATATTGAAAGATAATAATTATGACATCATCTGCTGTTACAGTGCTACTAAGGCGGTTGTGTGATGTCATTTTTCTATAACATGTTGGATCTTGAATTCTCATCTCTTTCTTATTGCAGGGAAAGTCAGATCTTGGTGGTAGCATCGCATCAACACCTTCATCCCCACCCCTCACCTCTAATCATGAACTCAGCAGCCCTGCCTGTGGGGCATGGGTTTACTCTAATGGTCAGCCAGAGAGCCAGGAGGCCCCAGACCTAGCCATGGCAACCATAGAGAACTGTTGCAAAGCAACAGATGAACAAGGAAGTGCACCCTTATTGGAGGAGAGAAGGCAAGGGGAGGATTCTACTCTTGTCAGTCACACATCCTGTACCACAGGAAATCTTTTTCACAGCCAGGAAACAGGAGGAGAACAGGAAGTTACCCCTGTTGCCAACTCGCGTGCTGTCCGTAACAGAAAGAGCAAAAAAAGAGCTGCAAAAACCACAATGCATGCGACTAAAACTCTTCAAAAAAACAAATCTACCAAAGAGCCTGTCGAAGGAGCTGCAAAGAAACACACAAAGACAACAGGAAGTACATCAGGGAGAGAAGAAACGTTGTTACCTATAGAACCGACAGTGGTGTTTGGTAAGGGGGAATCCACAAAAAATCCTAGTAGAGCTGGAACAGAAATGACTGCATTACCCATAACGCCACTGTCTGGGCCAGATTGTGAGGGGACATTGGCTGACAGCAGGGCAGTTGTCTTGGTTACCACCGCAGTAGAAAAACAGGAAGGCAAGAACTGGGAAGTTGACCTGGAGACATTTAACAGAGAAGTAGAGAGAGAAACACTGACAAAGACAAAGCGGGCAGACATTAAATATCACTCACCAAGACAGAGATCCTTGGAAACTAAATTGGACTTAGCTTCTGAGTCAGTAACGGAAGGGAACGGTGAGTTTTTATTGTACTGTCAAATGTAGGGCTCTATTATACCTACTGATTTTTTTTGCTGGGTTTTGAAAATCACTTTGTATCACCACCAAAGTTGAACTTAAACTTAAGAAGTGCTTAAAGTATTGGAGGATATTGGAGTGAACAGGAATATGATGCAGATGCGTAGAATTTTCTGTTAAGATGCAATGAATGATTTTTTTGCAGTTGTAGTCAAAAGACCAAGTACAGGACAAACTCGGCACTGAGTTGGTCTTTATGTTGGTGCTATTCCTGTTGTTCAATTGCTTCATATTCATTTGTGGTGTGATCTCCAAGTCACAATATCGATAATACTGATAAGTCACTGATAAAAAACACTAACTTTGTTTCACTTCCCCAATTCTGTTTGGTAGTTAAGAAATATTAAAATTAGTTGTACAATAAGCACAACACAGCAGGCAGTAGTTGAGACAAAACAAAATGAAACCTTGAAAAACAATTGTGGACTATGAGCTTAATTTAATGATGTCTTTCCTCTTCTGTCAGTAACCATGGGCCAGGAACAATCCCAGGACCCCCAGGATAGCCAGTCCTGCCCAGCAGAGCCCAGCCAATCTGACTCCGGGGATCAGAGCCCTAAGCTTGGCAATAGGAGCAGCCCCAAGTTCCCAGGCATGGAGAATAAACCACGGAGAGTGCTATGGCGAGATGGGGGCTGGATTGGAACTGGAATCACATCAGCTCCACATGGACAAGAAATCTCCCCAAGCACAATATGGTATCAGGATGAAAACTCAGACCAGAGCCCAAATGAGGGAACTAGTATAGACTTACATGGAAAGAAGCCAGTTTCTCAGACAGTTTGGTATGACAGTGACACAACGGATCAGGCAAAAAATGGACAGCTCGAGCATAAAAAACATGGTCAGAGCTCTCCTCAAGCTTCTGGTCTTGGTACTCCGCAGCTGTTTGAACAGGGTCTTAGTTTTCATCAGCTGTCACCAGCTCTTAGTCAATCCCATGGCACTGGAATACAGCCAGCAGCGTCACATGGACCTGGTGCACAAAGACAGGAAGTACACAGACCACAGCAGGAGGAGGAAGTAGGGGAGGAGTGGAAGGAGGGAGGAGTGGACAGAGATGGAGAGGAGGTTGAAAACAGGCAAAAGGTTAACTGCAGAGAGAGCAGTGAAAGAGCAGAGAAAGAAGAGAAGCGAGAGAGTGAAGACAGAGCAGAAAAGGGCAGGAAGAAAAGGCGGAAAAAGAGGGGGAAGAAGGGAGGCACGGACGCCAAACTTAGCTCCAGCTCCAGCGTAGAGTCTCAGAGCCAGATAGAGATACAGACAGAAAGAGAGAAAGTGACAGACCAAAATACACAGCAAGAAACAGAAAGACAGTCAGATGCACAGACAGAAGCCAAGACTGAAACAGGAAGGGCTGACGTCCACTCTCCTGGTGTTTCTGAGCGAGTCAGGAGAAAGGAAGCCGACAAGGACACAATGCGTCTGCCCAGCCAGCCGGAGGGCGCGGGAAGGGACTCTCATGGACTTGATCATGACTCTGTAACCCCAAATTCTTGTGGTAACACCCCAGAACTCAGTCAGATAGACCTAGGGAGAACAGAAATTTCACAGCTGACAACTTTACAGACACGAGAAACAATGGAATTACCAGATGGAATGGAATTACCACAGGACGACTGTAGTGGCACTGCAGCAGAAATTTGTCCAACAATCCTCACAAAAATGGAAATTACTGGAGTTGCAGCTTCATTAGAAAAGGAGATTTTACCAGATCCTGAAGAACTCATGGAATCAAACACTGCCAAACCTGTCCAACTCAGAACAGCAATGGACAATGTGGATTTTTCCCCATTATCGGAAAATGAGGATTTTACCTCTGCTGTTGAGGCAGTGGCATCAGCGGACGTGACTGGTCTGGTGGAATCTAATTGTATAAATGAACTTCCTCTCAAATCATCAGATTTTACAAAATCCACAAAAGGTCTTGTGGAATTTCCTGAACATAATACAGAACATACAGAGTCTATGAACCCTTCCAACCCAGTACAACCTGTGAAGCATTTCAGGTTTATGGGAAAACCTACAAGATTTATGGAATCTGTACAACCAGCAAAAGATGTGGGATGTATAGACCTTTTGCAAGCGAGGAGTCTTCTTTTGGAAGGTATGGCAGATGGTTCACCACTTAAAATACAGGAAGGAAGCACTGAGAAAACTACAATGGAATGTTTACAGCATTCAGCAGAACAGGAGAGAAGAACTGAGGACACAAAAAGGGAGTCGAAAGAGGGTGAAGAGGAAATGGGTGAGGAAAAGGGAGAAGCTAAGAAAAACGAGGAGAGGCAAGACACACATAGTGAAGAACCAGAAACCAAAAATCAGACTTGTGAGAGGAGAGAAGAAGAAGGGAAGCAAGACGAGATAGGGAGCAGGGAGTTATCTTCCACACAAATAGAGAAAGAGGAGAGGAAAGAAGAGGTTAGACAGAGCGAGGGTAAAAGTGAGGAATTGCCCCCCACAGACGCACAGAAAGAGCAGAACTGTACTGAAGAGCTAGCAGCCACAGCGGTAGCAGTTGTAACTGTAGCTGTAGCCTCAGCCATCGCCAGCATAGAACTGAACCAATGGCTAGCAGACAGCCAATCAAAGAGCAAGGTGTCTACACAGTTCACTAGCAAAGAACAAGCTGACCATCTATCATCAGCACAGGATACCAAGGTACTAACTGAGACAGTGAGCCAGCTTACAGAAGGCTCATATACTCAAAGATCTACACAGCTGATCAGCAACGACCATGCTATTAATGAGCTGCTACTTGAGGCACATCCAGTCACAACTGAACTAGACACCAAGTTAGCAGCTGAGACAGAAAACCAACCCTCGGAGCAGTCACAAATTAAACCTCACACACAATTCACAAGCGAAGAACAAGCTAGTGCTGAATTGTCAAAAGAAGCAGATGCTGTAGTGTTGACACAGATAGACACACAATGTAAAACAGATGACAGTCTGCCATCTGAGAGAGAAAACCAACATACAACACAGGCAAATGATAAAGAGCGGGCTGACCTTGACCTGTCAACACATGCGGACCCTGTTTGTTTGACACAGCTTCATAAAGAGGGAATTCAGCCAGCAACAACTGCAGGAAATGAACTCTCAATATGGTCACTTCATCAAAAAGAAGATGACCTCGTGCAGGGTATCACAAAGTCTTTACCAGAAGCAAATGAAATAACCATGACCCAGGTAAACACCCAATGTCCCACGCAGACAGAAATCCAGTTGCATCAAGATAGCCAAATCCTCTGCTGTGTCATAGACAAAGGAGTGTGTCCAACGACCTCTGACATGTCCCACTCTGAGAATCCCAGAGAGCATAGCAGCCCCCACTTTTTATCTGAAGATCCATCTATTTGTAAGAAAGAAAGTGTGACACAAGGAGAGAGTGGCAGACACTGCTTAGAATCACATTCTCAAGAGAGTAAGCTGCATGAAACAGATGACAGTCACTCTTCACTATCTACAACTGCCAGTCAGGGTGTGGTAAGCAGTCAGACGCACGTGCGAGACAGTTTAGACGACCCAGAGTGTGAGACAGAAGGCAAAGAGAGTCGGGAAGAAAGTTTCAATGACATGCCAAACTCAGGCTGCCAGGCTATGAAGTGCAAAGGCAATCCACACCAAGATAGCCAGGGCAAGAGGGCACACGTTGATGATGTCACGTGTTGTGATAACAGGGTCATTCCCTCTACGCTGCCTCCTTGTGGGACAACACCCTGTGACTCACCCCTTATGGTCCATTCAAATCCAGAATCAAAGGAACTGACTGCTCCTGTGAGTCTTGAAAATAGGGTATCCGTGTTATCCCAGTCATTGCCGGATGAGAGGCTTGTTGCCACCACCTGTGTGGAGACCTGTGCTGGCACTTACATGTGTGAAGATCACCACTTCACCCCTATGGATAATGAGGATGGTTTATTACATGGCCTGAAGAAGGACTTGAACACTCAGGATACAGTGGATGGATGGAAAGAGAGAGAGAGGAAGAATCAGTCGGAGGAGGCAAAGGTAGACACAACCACAGCACAGGACAGATCCCAAACAGGTAAATGGCTTAACTGTCCTGTTCTATGAATCTCTCTCCCTCCCTCTCTCTCTCTCTCTCTCTCTCTCTCTCTCTCTCTCTCTTATCAGGCAATGAAGTGCAAAGGTCATCCACACCCAATACACCCTGTGTATTGTGGATTTAACACAAAGAACTTAATGCAGTAGAAAAAATAACATAAAAAAGAAATGCTGTAAAACAATAGTCCATGCAGGGTCATTTACAACAGTAACTGTGGCTCTGTGTGGTTTCTATTGTCTGATATTTGCGATTATTTTTATTTCAGCCTTGATGATTAAGAGTTTTTGCAAGTCTTAGCAGCCTTTTTGCCATTGTTATCCAGAATGAATAGGGGGAAGCCGTGAGATATACTAGAATAATGTTGCCAACAGGGTAGGGGTAGTGTGTGTGCGTGTGTGTGCATGTGTGTGTGTTTCTGTCTATCTGACAGTTGTTGACTCTGCCTCTGTGTTTGTATGGGGCATGGTATCCAGGCAACATGATTATCCTATCAACACTCGAAGTGGATAGTGAAACTGGAGGCAGACTGAGAAAAGCTACTGTGTATATGAGAATGTATGTGTAATATCTCACCTTGTATTTGTGAATTTCTGCAAAAGTGTGTGTTTGTGTATGAGCACTGCAGTGCTTAGTGACAATATATGGATGTCAACATCCATATAGAGCTGGTTGTCTCAAGTGACTCAGGCTGTGTGTCTCTATTGAATTTATGAATGAAGTGGAAAATGAATGAAAATTAAATGTAAGTGCAACATTTCTCTGGCCACATTGTGAATGCATATGTGCTTGTGCGCACGTGCTTAAGTGTGTGTGTGTGTGTGTGTGTGTGTGTGTGTGTGTGCGTGCGTGTGTGTGTTGTACACACCTGTTGCCAGCTCTTTCGTTTCCTTTCCTGTTGTTGACATTCCTCCTCTTATCTCCTGGCAGCTCCACCTTCTGACCAGACAAATTAATACTTAGTGCTCAGTTTATGTAATGGAAATCATGAAGTAACCAGCTACTGTTATTCAACTTTTTTTTTTTTTTTTTTGAGTTTTATAGCCAGGGAAAAGTCTGAAGTTTAGTAATTTCTGTGTTTTCTTTGACTTCTTAAAGCTAGGACTGTATTTTGCACAAAAGGCTGCCCAATGAGTTTTAATGATGTTTTACTGCCTCCTGTCTCTGAAATGATTTGCACACTAGTTATGCACTGATTGTATTTGTAGTTTCAGAGTCAGAATGAAAAAAAAAATGAAAACACAAATACCAAACACTTGGACATTTTACCAGACACCCTAAATGGGAGGTTCACACAATACATGTATGTGAGGGGAGTAGTTGCATGTGCAAGCCAGTTTGAATTTTTCCCCAAACGACTCCTCATACCAGGCTTTGCTGTTTTCTTTTGGGTTGATGGCACTGACACTGTCATTGACTGCCTGCTTAAGATGATGCCTTCTGCCGGGCTGCTGGCTTTGATGTGAAGCTGCCTTTTCCTTGATTTTAGACCTAGCCTGTACGGGGCTCATGTGCTATGTTAATATTTGTGTTATGTCATATTTCAAGAAGTGGACAAGGAAAATGACATGTTGTTCCTGCAGCTTGAAACAGTCATGGGTTTAACTAATAGAAACAAGCACATCCAGCTGGGTATCTGAAACTAATGTGTGAGCTAGGTGAGAAACAGTTGCTTCCTGCTTTGGTCTAATGGTTGTATGAGTAACAGTCCTGTAGTGTAGTTGATTGAGTCCCACATTTTGTTGGTCAAAGGCTATTAGAAAATGCAGGCTTTCTGATTGGTTTGCAAGTACAGGGTGCAGGCAGGCAGTGCCCTGTGGCTGACTGATGGCTCCCAGCAGACCCTCCCTGTGGCAAAGTGATTACTCTGAATCAGTAAAGAAAAAAAGAAAACAAACAAGCCTCAGTCTGACCAGTGAAACCAGCCATTTGCTAAAACAGAAATTCAACTTCTCACGATTGAGATTTCTGCAATTCAATGGCCCAATTTATTATTACATTTTCAAAGTCTGAAAATGAAAATGTAAATTCAAAGTCTGTGCACATTTCTTTATCTCATAAAGCTATGTTAAGCTATAATAAGTGCATTGTTTGCAGTAAAATGGCCCCTCGCAATGTGAGAGTCGTCATTGTAGGTTTCTTTACACCAAAGTAAAGATAATCTGCCCTTTCCATTATATTACACCAATTACAGAGTAAAAACTGTCTAACTACATTCAACATTACCTGAGAAACTGGTAATTTCTGGTAATAATAAATACTGAAGTATTTTTATAATCTCTGCAGAATATTGCAAAAATTTCAGTTGTACAGGTGCATAATTTCAAAATGAAAGATTTTGGGGTGTAGGGGTCATGAATGTGCACCGCAGTTTGAAAAGATGCAGGTAACTTTTGGAGTTATTATGTTGACAAATCAAATTGAAAGTTTGATGTGATGGCGGTGGTAGAAGAATGAGAGAGAGAGAGAGATGGTTTGCACACTGTATTAGGTTCAACAAGGCCTGAAGAAGATCTTTTTGATCGAAACGTTGCCTTTCTGTGTGTAAGCCAATACATAATAATTATTGGGAGTCTAATACAGGCTGCAGACCACATCTCTTTCTCTGTATGCTGCGGTTTTTAGTCTGCCCCTTAGCAGCTGTTCAAAAGTTTTTTCACTAGATTCACATACTTAGTTTTCTCTTTCTATGGTGCCAAAAGAAAGGTCATTGGATTATTAAAATCACTAGGGTACTTCCTCAAGGGCTCATGAATGTGCACAGCAATTTTGTAAATGATATTCAGGTTAACATGTTGACATGGTGGCAGTCGTAAATAATCCATATCATCTCCAACCTGTTCAGGGATGTGATTACACTAATTGGCCCAACGGGGAGCTAATTACTGCTGCGACACATGTGTTACTGATTGACCCAGTTGGGGACATAACATGGGACAACACGTTTACTGTTCTATAGAAATCTGTGGTGAACACATTTTCTCTCTTTTCTCCTCAGAGCCAGAAACTTTCAGAACAGCAGAACAGCCTCATGAAACCAAGACTGACTCAGATACTACACACAGTCTGGAGGTGAGTCTATCCTTGGGAGTTAGAGCAACTGAACATAGCTGAACTGAGCTGCATTAAGCTTAAAGGGCAATTCCGGTATTTTTAAACCTGGGCCCTATTTTCCCATCTATTTGGGTTGAAGTGATTTATAGGACAAAAGGTTTTGGAATCGGTCCAGAATTGAATGAGAACTCTATAACTGGCAACCACGAAACAGAGCTGTAATGTAATCCAATGGGGCAACCTGTCCGCGTCAAAGCACGTCCACTAAAAGAGCTTGTTTGCCACTGACATGCTCAGATTATTATTATAAGAGTCTGACGACATTATGGAAAGCACTGGCACTCAGTGTGCATTACATCCACTCTGTTTGCAGCAGGTCTCTCCACTCTTGGAACAGCATTTTTCTTTAGGCAAAGTGCTTTGGTATAGGATTTCTTCTCTTCTTTAGCTAACCCTAACCCTATCCAAATAGTCACTGCAGAGCCGATGGTCTGCGAGGTGCAGTGTACAGACAGAATTGTTAGCATCCATTTGTAGCACAACTAGCCACAGCTTTAGCATGTCCCCATCCAACAACGGTAGTCTGTGAAGCCAACAAAGGTAGTCTGTTTTATTCTGCGCGAAGAGTGGCGTAACATTCTGTTGGCACAACTCAGAAATGTGCAAACACAAACCACTGTTTATTTCTTTAATCTTTAGATAACATTAAGTTACACTTTCTGAACTCCAACTAGTAATGGTTAATGTTGCCACTCTTCCCTGGATGGCTTTCTCGTGTTTACACTGTTGTCTTCCTGCATCAACTCACCTCCCGCGAGATTTCAAAGTGAGGCTTCTCTTTTAGGGAGACTTCTGTCACAAACGTCAGTCTCTGTAGGAATGCTTTCCATAATGTTGTCAGACACATATATAAGTGTCTGACAACATATATATAATAATCTGAGCCTGTTAGTGGCAAAGCAGGCACTTTTAGTGGACGTACCTTGACATGGAGAGGTTGCCCCATTGGAATATGTTATAGCTGTGTTTCACGGTTGCCAGTTACAGCATTCTCACTCAATATTGGACTGATTCCATAAGCTTTTGTTCCTTTTAGTAATTTAGACGCAAATAGATGGGAAAATGAGGCCCAGGTTTAAAAATGCCGGAATTATCCTTTAAGAGAGATTTTTAATGAGGTAAAGTCAGTCCTATTCATTATGCACTGTTTTGTGACAAAATAGATTTATTACATAGTGCTTTTATAACACAGTATAACATAAAATATTTAGTATATGTAATACAAAAACAAGGGATCATTTAATTTTATCTTATACACACTATACATCCAGAGATGAACTAAGACTCGTCACACCTAGTTGCTCTAGAGGTTTTATAATGATTTGGATGGTTTGTCCATATAAGAACACAGAAATTGGACTGAGAATGTGAAAGTCAGTTTATAAATTATGGTTCAGTTGCATTCACCAGTACATAAGATGATATATGTGCTGGTAAATACAAAGTTTGACTGAAATTTTGCTGTGAGAAGTCTAACTGAATGCATAAAAATGCATAAAAGCAACAAATCAACTTATCCTTTTATTCAGACAAAAGCAACAGATGAAAAACACAATAACAATAGTAAAGATGATGATAATAATAATAATAATAACAATAATAATAATAAACTTTGTCTGTAGAACACTCTTCAAAACAACAAAGTGCTCCACAACGAGGTGAAAGAAAAGAATATAAAGTAAAATAAAATGTATTGCCCATAGTTGAGTGGCAACAACACACACACACACACACACACACACACACACACATTACAATAGTCCAAGCCTGAGGAGATGAATGCATGTGTGATGCCTCAATGTCTTTAAGCCTTGGAACAGTTTAACTTGCAATATTCCTCAGTAGATAAAGACATGACTGGACTACCCTTATGATGCAGTGTCCAAAATTTAAATCGTAATAAAACAGGACTCTAAGATTTCTTGCAAACTATTGTGTTCAGTATTCAGTTGATTTTTCACATCTGAGCAGTCATGCAGTGAGTCCACCACCCTGGGGTCTGTAGAATTTACAGCTGGATGTCATCAACATAACAATGAAAAGAGATGCCATGAAAATAATTAACGTGGCTGAGAGAAAGGACATAAAAGAGTAAAATTAGTCTGAAAATTTACCCTAGTGGCTCACTATGCTTAATCAAAGAGGAGACGTGATTATCAATGGGCACACAGAGTTTTAGATTCCTCAGGTAGGAGATCAGGTAAATCCAGCGTAGGGCAGTTCTGGGGATACCAACCCAATGCCTTACTCTGGCCTTGGAGAACCCCACGATAAGGGCTGAGGGGACATCAGATGAAGGTGGTGGGTGGGAAAGTTTCTCTTGGATGCTCAGACTCAGGGTTGAGGGAAACCAGCAGCAGGGGGGCCAATACACTGGCTGCCATGGAGCATATAGGAAGGGGGAGAGAAGGTTGCCTGGTAGAATGGTTAGGAAAGGAGAACCTCTCCAATCCTCGGAACCTGTTTTCTAGGTCCTGACTGAGCCAAAGGGGGAGATGAGAGTAATGCCTACTCCTCTGCCTTCCTTCCCGCCAGGATTTTCGGTCAGGTGACTCCAGGATTTTCGGCCTACCTCCAAGCCGAAAGGTCCTCTTAGTCCCCCGATGCCAAGGGGAAAACAGAGACTAAAGTCACTTACGCAACCATTTAAATCCTATTCCACTTTTTTCAAATGACGCACTAGTTGGCCCTTTGGACATTGGGGTGGCTGGGGTCACAGTAAGAGATATGGGAATGTTCATTCCCAAAATTAACTCACTGTGTTGCGTGATGTCATGTGAGAGAGATACAGAGAGCAGGAAGGAAGAGGAGGAGATAGGAAGGTATAAATAAACATGAAAATGCTGTAGAGATGAAAGAAGCAATGTGAATGACTGGTTCAGTTGCAAACTACCTTTAATGAAACTATTAATAATAAACTGTTATATTGCACCTCATACTTACTAATAATCACCAGTTAATGCAACAGTGATTGTGACTGTTATTACATAATCTAGAAACACATTACATTATGTTCTACTGTAATATTTATAATATTCTTTTTATATTGTAACAATATATGTAATACTCTTTATTTAACAATTTCCAGTTAATTCAATAGCCTGATAAGTGAAGATGTCATATTTGAATTTATTAGGCCCACATGATGAGATTTGCTATACTTTCAACCCACTTAGAGGGACATTGTATTATATTTTGAGTTATTACATTATCCAGCAGTGATCATGTTATCAATTGCAACATTGAATTTTAAAGTTAGGAGTGACAATACAAAAGTAATTCAGCCACCCAGCACAACTGTGCTACTTTTGTTTCATAAAATAGGTGCAAACACTATGATTGTGTATTATACTATGCATTTTGTCCCCCTGTACAACCATAACAACTGCTTGCTGCTGTTATAAGGTTACTTAAGGTTAAGGTTACTTTTCAGGAAAACATGTTTCCAAAGTTTTAACTTTTCAGCAAAAACAGCCTTGTTCTTAGGTTCACCACAATTTTATTTGAGTTCATCATATTAATTCCGAAAAAAATTCACCAGTCCAAAGGATTGTGAAATTTTCTCAATCCAGATGTTATCCTTCCAGTGAAGTTAAAACATAAAATTGAGCAAGAGTGAAGTGATTTTTATGTAGAATGAAATGTAGGCGACTCTCCCAGTGAGTTGTGTTTTATACTTTCCATGTTGGTTGGTATGTACTAAATTGTGTAGATCAATCTCAGCACTCAAGGAGTGATGGCCATTTTAATTTCTTAGCAAATTAAGTAATTGATTACCGTATTTTCCGCACTATAGGGCGCACTGGATTATAAGGCGCACTGTCAATGAATGGTCTATTTTCGGACTTTTTTCATATATAAAGCGCACCGGACTATAAGGCGCATTAAGCGAAACAAAACAGATAAGTCAGTCAGTCAAACTTTATTAAACGCGTTCACATTAACTCTCAACATTGTTCAAACGTTAATGAGCATATTCACAATAATTCCCAACCTTGTTCAGTTGTAACACGTACAATACAACACAGTCTGATACCGCTATATAA
>OMKZ01018208.1:0-28462 GCA_900302535.1 Neoniphon sammara | reverse complement strand
CGCTTAATCTGATCTGTAAGACCTTGAAAGGACAGGGAAGAGAGGAGGAGGTGAGTCAGTGCAAGTGAGCATGTGTGTATGCGTGCGCGTGTGTGTGTGTGTGTGTGTGTGTGTGTGTGTGTAAGAGTGAATAGAGATGATAAGTGATTCAGTCTACCCAGAGACACAGAGCAGCCATCAGTGATAATGGTCCTCCATTCAGTGTGTTTTCACATCCATGTGCCAGGTGGCTGCGGGATATTGAACATTTCTATCATGTGATCTTAAATTAGTAATTTCAGACCCACAGATGATAGCAGTGGCACTCAAACAAACGGCCATTCATCACAAGCGCATCTCTGCCTTTTTTTTTTTTTTTTAAAACAAAATGCCCTTTTTGAAATATGTCAGTGCAGTTGCAGGCTTAATTAGTCTCTAAATTTCTTGCCTCTATGTGCTATAATTGTGAGGCTGGGAAAAACTCATTTACCTCACGGCGCTAGAAACATTCCTCTGTGTGTGTGTGTGTGTGTCGGTGTGTGTGTGTGTGTGTGTGTCGGTGTGTGTGGAGTGTGTGCATGCGTTTTAACTGATTCGTCAATACTTTTAGTGCGGAGGGAAGTCATCAGTTGCCACGCGTCTTCAAATTTCGTTTCCACCTAAAAACTAAACCAGCAGATTTTATGGTTGCTTAAGTCACTGATCCATAAACATCTTAATATTCAATAAAAATCACCAAATTTGATAATAAAAAATACCATGTTAATCTCCGTTTAAAGCAGATAAACATCAAGCATGTCATTAGAGGCTACATTACAGGACAATATGGCAACTTTTTGCCAAAAGTGACGTCTCGGCAGCTGATACACTGCGCTAAGCCCAAATATTTAAAATTTTTCCCCCCATAGTGTACAGCACAAACTTTCTGATGCGCCAACTGTGAAACATTTTTACACCAAATTTTTGAATTTGTTCATGGTTAAAGGTGGGATTCAACCACATTGATATTTCCCATAAAACAAAAGCATTAGGCCTAATATCTATGAATGCACCTTTGCTGAGACTGTGGGTTCTTTGGTGATATTGAAGATATTTGGCTGCAGCTTTTAACTGCGGCATCACCTTTATACCCAGTGAATGAATGAATGAGTGTTCGTCACGTCCTGGCCTTGCCAATCCTCCAGAGGAACCCTTCAGCGATATTAACTCCCTCCTCTACTGTCTAGCTGTCTGCCAAGGAGACACACTCAGTGTTCATTGTGTTATAGTGTCTGTATGGATCGATTTCACATAATCGCGTTGTGTCTAACAACGGCATTTTGTCTAATACTGTGCAAGGGAGAGGAGCAAAAAACGAACACACATTATCCCCATAATTCAAGCTCAATATATCTAGATGGCTTATTAAAATTGGCTTTAAGACCATGACACAAGAGGGATGAGTATTATATTTCATGTACTGCAATATAGAAACTGCAAACCATCAGAACGTCTTTCACTGTGTGGAAAGAGGGTGATATTAGTTTTGAATTGGAACAGCTACACTATGGAAGCAGTTGATGAAATAGCTGTACAACACAGACAGAGAGGTAGTGCAAAGCATGTACACACTAACTCTGGGACGCCTCAGTGTATGATAGTGGAGAAGAGAGAGAGTAAAGGGGTAATCTGTAGATTTCTGCCATTTGTTTAACATACATGTTGTAACCAGGCAAGCCAGGCTGGATAACATAATATGTGATTAATATTGTTCCACAGTTGCCGCTCTGACCTTTACCTATTTACCTATCATAAATATCTGTTGCTCTATGACTCATTCATTGATTGTTCCGGTTTGTGGGTGGATAAAAGGCAATCGGGTCGTCCTTGTTAGGACGCATGATTATCATTGTTGATACATTCATTAATGAACCCTCTTTGCCTACAAAGATTTAGTTTGGGGGCAGTAACTGTTATTTTGTTTCCTTCTGAAAGACATGCTGTAGTGAATGAAATCCTTGCATATGAAAGTGAATTTTTAGGCATGTTTTAGTATTTTCAATGATCCAGTGAATAGGCTACTCTTATTTTTAAACTACGGTCACAAGGAGGTCTAATCCAGTTTTGCTCACATCAACAGATTCCAGTGCAATGAACTCTCAACACATTTTATAATGTGCTGAATCACACTGAACTGTTTTGAGTAGCAAGAAGAAATTCACATGTGCCCAGATATAATTACTAATATTGTGGTTTTCACCCCAGGGATCCTTGATGGACTTCCAGGAGGTCCTCAGCAAAATGAGGAACAGTTTAATTTCACTTTAATTTAATTCCTTCAAAATTATTAAAAATGTTTGAGTGATCATTACAGCATCATGGTCTAATCTCTTGGATTTTGTTAATACACACATTTTTCCATATCAGGGTCCCTTGGGTAAAATCACTTCAAATGGGGGGTTCATAAAAAAGCATGAAAACCCCTGAGCTGTAGCAGATTATTTGACTTAATGATGTGATTTCAGGAGCTGAACTAACGTGATTTTAGAACTTCATGTTTTCATTTGTAGCCAATAACTTTTAAAGAAGTGATTTCTCATTACAGCTCTCATTATCAATGTAATTGGAATACAACTGAACTCAGTCTTACTAGCTTTTTAAGTTAATCGCCTCATCAGCACAGACATTATACATTTAATGAAGCAATAATATCTACTGCAAATTCTAACGACAAAATGAATATTTAACAAGCAGAAGAGGCTGATTAGATGTTGGTTGGTGTTTTTGTTATTTGGCTGCCTTTGTAATCCAGATGTTTCTCGGGTGTAATGGGACACTAGAAGCACGAGTCCATACAGCCTGAACCTCCTCTTTATGAATCTGTCAGCCATTTCTACTTGCCTCTATATCTGCGCCAATGTGTATGGCATCATTGCTTCTCACCCATATTTACCAGTTCACCTTTTAAAAACTGTGGAAATTAACAATGATTTGTCTGTACTGGGTTTAAAATAAGAACAAGTGACAAACAGATTCATGGCCATTTCATGAAGGTACTCATGCAACTTTCTAATTAGAAAGAAATGATGTGAGCTGAACCACAATCAGAGGCAATTAAAAGCCGCTTGAGATACTGCACAGATAGAGTCAGCTGAGTAGAGAGAGAGAGAGAGAGAGAGAGAGAGAGAGAGAGATGCTGTCACAAAGTAATTAATTGCCAAAGTATCTGTCATCGGCGCAGCCACCAGAACCCTTTGACTCCTCTAATGGAGTTACACTCTCACTGTGACAGATCCTTGCTGTTAGAGATAAGCCCAGAGAGACGATGATGCTGCAGCAGAGCCCATGGGGGAATACCCAGACATTTGGCAAAGAAACGAAGTGGCCATTAAAGAATCACAGCTCAATCCAGCATCTTACTGAACATGTGACCATCTGCTCCAAGGGTTCAAATCAAGTCCTAAGTCTTGGAGGGCTTCCACCCGGAATGGGGCTGGTCAGAGAGTGCTGGCGGTTGCCCATAATGAATCACTCAATCTGATGATTTATGAAGCAGATTATTTGAGATTACCGAAAAAGCAGTATTCATTTTTTCCTGTCAGTATTCTACCAGCAACAGTGTGTTTTCCCAAGTCATACAGTGGATTTGTGGCTCACATAGGCCAGTCAGGCTGAATATTTTGTTAGTATGCCTGTGTTTGGGTAATTGCCAGTATATTTTCTTATTTAAAATGTCTTAATCAGTGTTGATCTGACAGTGACTGTTTGTTCACTAGCTTGACAACTCACCAGTCACATTAGTGGAGTTTGGTTGTCAGCTCCAAAAAGGACCGCTGGCATGGAACTACTTGGTGATTGCACATGTGATACAAATCATCTGAGTCACACAGTTATCTAAGATAATATACACTTGTAAGTCAGAGCTGGCATGGTGATTTATCATAAAAATTATATCACTAATTTCTAATTTCATTCAAGTATTTTTTTCCTACATCATTAATGAGCAAAATGAAGACTATAGCTCAGTGTTTTATTTAGCTGTATAAAATGAGTCATAGAGTTGATAAATGAATAATAACAAAAACAATTAAATGCTATTTATTTCAAGGAAATAAACTTACATGTATCAACAGAAACCCAAAAAATCTGTGTAGTTTTTCATCTTTCAGTGCATCATCATCATTGTCATTATTGTCATTATCGTCATTGTTTTTATTCATGCCTGTTTCATATCCTTCCGCTTTATATCCGCTTTCATTTTTTTATACACTTGTTGAAAGCCTTAATTGCAATATGAAGACACACAAAAGCAGGCTACTCTCATAGCAGATTTTTGGGTTGCCATGGCGCTGGAGCAATGGTTTGCACAGGACCTGTGATTAAAACATAAATGATGGAACTGCTTTTAGAGGAGAAGCATATTATGAAATTAGAAATACATAAGAATAAGGAAGGAAAAACAGAAACAGAAGAAAGAAAAAGTGATTTACAGCAAAAGAGACTCATGTAAAACTTAAAATAAACATTTCCAAAATACATACATAAATATATAAACTGAAACATACACCTCAGAGTCATGATCACTTTTAAATATTTTTACTCATAATGCTTATCTAATATACAAGCAATAACTACTGTATCTGTACCCTCATCTTTGGTGTGACTCTTTGCCATTTTATGAAGTCTGTCTAACTCCAAGCTCTCTCCTAACTTTTTTGGGCCTCCAGGCTCTCCATTGGCAGGTTGGTATTAATGAGCGCTCCCCTGTGTCCCACCAGCCTCTATCTGTCAGAGTGAAGTTTAATGTGAAACCACACAGGCCCGGCAAACCCAGTAGGGTCACCGAAGGGTAAATCCTGATTTCTGTGTGACAGTGACAAGGCTAGAAAATATGACTCTCTGGAGGAATTTTCTTCTGACAATCACCTCTGCAGTCAAGAGGGATAATTCACTGGTGCAGCAGGGCTGTAGACATACTTAGAAAAAACACTGAGCAGCACTTAGTGGAGGCAACTAACTTTTTGTCGAGATTTTAAGCTGCACAAGGCAACTTTGCACTGTAATTTTGAGGATTTCAGTACCCAGAAATCATGTTCTGTAACATGACATCATCGACTGCACGCTCCTCACATGTTTCTTCTTTGTGGCTGGTGAGGAGCAGGAGGTGGAAGAAAATCTTTTCTTAGAGCAGGTTCATCCATAGTCAGCAGGTTCAGCTTTTGCTCAGTGGAGCATTTGCTTGTTTGGAGCCTGTTTTGTATTTCACACTCTTTCTATTTCACAAATTAACGGTCACTCAAATTAGCAGGTGACCCATTCACACCTATGCTGATCGAAGGCAGAGCCAGTAACTCCCCTTGACTGTTGCAGGGTTTATAACACAGGACTGAAATGTCAGGTTAACCCATTTAAACTGAGCTCAAGTCCTGGATATTAGTGAGATTTTAGGTCAGTGTAAAAGGGGCGTACAATATCTCAACTGGATGGGAGGGGTGGGACAGTCCGCTCCAGTCCCACTTTGTGGTATAGACTGATAAAATTGTGCTTAGAGCAGCTTTAGACTTGTATACTCGCTAACTGTTGATGTTTGCCACTGCAGGTGGTGTTATATAGGAACCACCAGAGCTGACCTTTTGCCATCCTTTTTATCAGTTCAGACCAGGTGGGAGAAGGTGAACTACAGTCTGGTGTGGATGACTGTGAAATCTCTGCTGCAGACACAGAATCTGTGGTGAGCAGGTTCCTGGGGAAACTCTTTCTGTGCATTGTTTCAAATATACGACATTACATTAAATCACCTACAGTAAGTACATTTTGTCAACAATTGTCAAACCAACCGTATATCACAGTCTTCATCAGCTAAGCTTTATTTATTCATTTATTTATTTATTTTACGGTTGTAATAGATTATATACTTCTGTCAGTAGGCCAACACCTTGCATTTATTCCATGTGCTCTATTGAGGCCAAAGGAAACTGAGCAAGTTCTCCAAGAAGTTACTTTATGTTTGTATTCTATACTATTTTATGAATTAAAATTGCTCTATACAGCCTCTTTGGTCTTCCAGCTGGCGTCATCAGCAGCACTCAGTGTGTTCTCCCTGCTGCCAATAATCCTCCCACAGCGTTAGGCAGTAAGAGCGGATAACATTACCTGTCTGACTGTGTGGTGTTTTGGTGCGTGGGGAGTTCAGCTGCTCACGCAAGCCTCGTGTCTCTTTGGGAAAAGAAAGTGAGTTGGGCTTCATATCTGCCTGTAACTTTGTTCCATATGATGCAGCGGTGTTTACCTGAGATACTGATAATCCTCTGAAGTTGGTGCAGGGTGACTAACTCTTCCTCCACTGAGTCACAGAGCAGTTCCAGTGATTCCTCACAGCAGGCTTGGTGTCAGATTGGCTTTACTGCATCCTCTGTTGACATAACAAACATCTAGGGTAAACATATTACTGTATTTATTGCCTTGTGTTTTCATATTTTCCTCAGTTTTAAGGAACTTGCCCTTTCTTTACATATCAAATTGCCAGTTAAGCCTCAGACTTAAATGTCTTTTGCAAGGAGAATTACATTTCTCAGTTTCATTTTGTAAATTAACAAAGGGCCTGTTAATGCAAAGTAACTCAAATCATTATAACTGTAAGCATTGTGCAAATTTGACTAAATGCCCTTTGAAAACCTCTCCTTTTCTGCCAGATACTTGCAAAAACATGTTCTCCAAAGACAGAGAGAAGACAGAAATATTGGTCTCAGTGGATGGGACAATTATAGAAAAGGTTATGCTCTCTGTCTCCTTACCAAAAACTTGAAAAAACAATTCTCCTTGTGTCAGAAATAAGTAAAGCAATGATTTATCACTGGAGGAGCCCCAACATCACGGTCCTCACTTTTCTCTGTTCTGTATTTCCGTATTCAGATATGCTGGGGTGAGTCATAGGCCACATTATTCCAACTCTGAAATAATGAGCCACATTTTTCTTCAGAAAATCACATCTTCTTCAGGTCACTGTGACAAAGCTATGAAGTGAGAAAGCAGCTGTGCACATCAGTTGTACATTCTTGCAGGCATAAGCAAATAAATATACAGACTTGCCTTATAGAGATACCAAATACACATTTTGATCTTCCTTGCATGTTTAACTACCTCGTGGTCAATAGTGGGCAGAAAAACATGAAGCAGAAAAGACATGCCTTTATTGTTTTGCTGTTCCTCCTATTCAAACTGTCATACCAACAATACCAAAAGTCTTTGTTTTGTGCAAATAAGCAGAAATGCAATCATCAAAAGGCCCTGGCCCCTACGTATCTCAGTCTTTTTAATTTCTAGCTTATTTAAATTTCATGTCTTTGGAGCTCGCTGTCCTTTTTGCAGACCAGGGAGCAGTTAAAAAAAAAGCCAATAAATTAGCCTTAGATCCTTGTTTGGCATTCTCTGCTTGGAAGGGGGAAAGTGTGTGTGTGTGTGTGTGTGTGTGTGTGTGTGTGCGCACATGGAATACCTGAAAAGCCACCTGCATCCACAAACCTCTCACTGAAAGCAAACAGACGAGTTAATGGTTTTGGACTTCAAGTCGACTGCATGTTGTATATGAAGGGGCTGAACTGAGAAATCTCTATTCTCAAAACCATTTTCCTGAACACAACTGAGGGGAAGAGGTGTTTGTGCTCTAACAAGATGAGAGGCGAGAAGAAATGGTCTTCTGGACTGAATAAATAGGGGATATGAGGAAGCGGGGATCAATTTTCTTTAATAGAGAAGAGAAGATTATTTCTTGATCCATAGAGCTGAATGGTGAGAGGAGAGGTTGCCTTAACTGGATAAGTCACGACTGGATAGAGAGAGACTCATTTTGTTTTAGCGGAGATGAAAGAATTTTTTATGTTTAATTTATGGTAGAAGCCACAGCCAATTACCTTACAAACATATCCTGTTTTTACCCTATTTCAGAATATGAAGGCTTTACTGAGATAAGCCTGCAGCTTCTTCTACTCTTTGTTTTTCCTGATCCTGGTCCTTATAGTATAATGAATCACCTACACAAGCTACACACAATAAGGACCCAAAACAAGAACCAGTGCAAATTGTGTGCTTGGTAGCTAGGAGCTCTTTGGCACATATTGATGACTGACATGTAATTAGCTGCTGGAGTGAGAAGAGCTCTTTGCACACTTAAGTACCTGCAGTACGGACCTTACCCAGGGCTGTGAGTGTGTGTGTGTGTATGTGTGTGTGTGTGCGTGTGCATCCGCATGTGTGCAGGTGCCCTTTACCTTGACAGACTATTAGTAAAGGGTCTGTCTCTGTTACAACCTCTCTGCTTACTGTATAGGAACATGTCGCCCTGGAGGCTCTGCAAGAAGGCAAGAAGAGAAATGTAGAGATAGATCCGATGGAAAGAAAGAAAGAAAGAAAGACAGAAAGAAGAAGTTGCAGGCAGAAAAATAAATCAAGAAGAATAAAACAAGAATATGAAGCATACTGAAACCCGACTACACACGAAGTAAATGTAAATGTCAATGACAAATAACACAATTTCACATTCTGTTCTCCATGTTTATACGTTCAGAGCCAGAGTGAGAGCTCGATTAGCTTATGCCAGATGGGCGAGCGAGGTAATTCTACACAAAAGAAGGAAAAAAAATTGATTCAAACTGATTCAGCCTCATTATTATGTGCAGAAGATGTCATGGGCAACATCAATATCCACAATACTGAGTATAAAACAAACCGACAAAATGCATCTTGTGCGTCACTGCTATTTTGTTTATGACTGCAGTGCACTAATATGACAGCGGATACAAATACATTTCCTGTTGATCACTGAATAAGGTCATTGTAGGGCTGACGAAGGTGGGAGGCACCGACATCCACCGTTCGCCCACCTAATGGCCAAAATGTTATAGGCCAGGTACATCGAGTGCTAAGGCTGTACTTTCCTCCGTGTCATCTCAACGTAAAACTAGAACCATCAAACACTCAACTTTAATGAAAATGTGCTCTAATGCATCTTACCATTGGGGCAAATTGACCCCATAAGCAAGAAGCCCATTAAAAAAGGACATTGTGCACTTAGATTCTCTAAAGCTTTTGATATTACCCAGTAAACATCAGATACACTTTCCATTTTGGTTTAGTGCTCTAAGCCTTTACTCTGGTGTTGCTCTTGAATTCTTGTTTGGCTAAAATACAGAGGACTGTGCAAGAGCAAAAAAACAAAAACAAAGATAGGTTCAGGAGAGCTATGTCTTTTTGGTGTATCCAGTGTGTTCATAGTTTAGAGAGAGAACACAGAAAGCATGCAGAGGCCAGTGTTTACATGTAAATGCACCACCAGAACAAACCATACAAGCACAGCCAATTTACCCCCATGTCAGAGTCCACAGCCTCCAGGCTAAACCGACTCCTGTTATATTTCAAATGTTTACCAGTAATAGTGATGAGAGCCTGACGTACAAAGTGTTGCTTTTCATAACAGGAATGTTTTATCTTGATGAATAGTTCCCCAGATGGAAACTTTTTGACCACTTGAAAAAAATGCTCCCTTCCACTGCTGGACACATTTTGAAAGCCCGTTGGAATTTTTTCGGCCAAAGTTGAAGGTCTGCCTTTTATTTGGAAGTACTGTACACTAATGGCATCTGATTAACATTTTGCTGACAGCCAGGTCATCGAGGCTGCATTTCCATGGATAAAATGTTGTCTGGTAACAGATTCAAGGGCACTTTAAACCATCTCCGCTACTCAGACAACACTCAGACAAAATACATATTCACATCAGGGCCAACGGTTTATGTCTAATTTGAAGTACACACTGACCACCTCTATTTGAGACTGCATTAGTCAAGGCTATTTGTTTTCCTAAAAGTACCTTAGCATTCAAAAACATGCAAAAAAAAAAAGTAAATAAATAAAAATAAATAAAAAATATTGGTAAAGATCAAATCATGTTTTGATCAGATGTCAAATGTTGTAGTTGGGGGTTTTGAACAATATTTTATTTTCATATTTTTTCTAGTGCTGCTATTTCATCTGACATCAGGGAATCTTATCAGACATCTGTACCGGATTAATTTGGTTAGAATATGTATTTTGTCTCAGAATAGTCAGTATGACGTGAATGTTTAAATAATGGACAGCATCCTGCCACTGAGGTATCAAAAAATATGACATTTGCACTCTGACGCTAGAGGTGAAAACAGTGCTGTTCAGTGTTGTTTCTGTCTAATTTGACTTTGGGAGGTAAAAATGTGCTGAAACCCCTAAAATCAAAACATGTTCTTTGAAATACCCACAAAATGTTTGCCTCACTTTAGCAGGTTGGTTCATATAAAAACAATGGGATAAATACTTTTTGCAAACCAGATTTTACACTTAAATGTAATCTCTAGAATATCCTTTTCAGTTATATAGAATACAGTACCTTTGCTTGGAGTGATAAAAACAATGAGTTATAAATGTTTTCAGCACAAGTAAATGTGTAAAAAGACAAGGGCAAGGATGAGATTACTATATTAGGGATGTGTTGCCATATGAAAACGTTTGACTCCACTTCCTCTCTCTGCTGGCGCAGGAAGACAGAAGACCAATTTAGATTTGTGACAGGCTCAGGATCAGGGGTCTAACAAGCAGATGGCTCAGATAATGGTAGCTTCACTTTATAGCAGTATCACTGGGAGGCTGCTCTCTGTACCTAGAGGCACAGCTGTGTTCAGAGCAGTTAGTCTACAGGTTGCCATTCTAGCTTCATAAATACACAATATGTTACTGAAGATGAAAAGAAGAAGTTTGGGATATGTAGCTAGTTATATATTTTACATGAAAAAGTTGCTATTTCACCTGCCTTAATCATCATCCTCGTCACCTTTCAGTTTCCCCAGACATTTATTAGCTCAAGTTATCTGTAGCCTATAGCTCCTATACCTGACAGCCGCTATATGTATTGGTTTCTCCAGGGTCATCAAACACTCCCACCCAGGCTGTCACAGTTTATTGTCCCTTGTTGAGTGCACTGGGTGCCGAAGACTTTAAAACTCATGGGTTGTATACAGTAAACTTGCTGAACAATCAGCTGGACTGCTTGGAAATTCACTGCATCGGGCTCCGGGAAGCCTTTCATAGGTTACACGGTGTACAGTGATGTGTAAATGATAGATGCCTTATTGCCAGATATTATGGGAATGTGTCCGTGCAGCAGAGGGTGGGAAGGGGGGTTCAGGGAAGGGGTGGCTTATGGTTGTTTTTATTACACACATGGTGACCGCATGAGAGTGACTCATCACAGAGCGGTGACAAGGTGATAAAGGTGATACCGCTGGTTGACATTTGATCGCTTATTTGCTCTGTATTGTTGCTCATCGATATTCATAATATGATTGGGCCGCTGACATGGACAGATTAATTGAGAAAACAAATTACCAACACTCATCATGTCCCACAGATGGTTTACAATACAGATTTCCGACCCGTAGAATTAATTACCTATAATAACGGAACTGAATTTCACACAGGAATCGAACAGGAATAGAAGATGAACACGATCCTCATTACTCCATGCATTAAAAAAAACTGTAGTTACAAGCAGCTGTTTCTCGCATAAGCTATGAAGAGATAGCAGATTTATTTGTATCATGCCAATTTTAGTTGTACTTTTTTCTGTTTCTTCTTGTATTTTATACCGCTTGGTAAACAAGGTCTCTTCTTACTGCATGAAACTATGTAGCCAGTTCCGGAAGAACCATGTGCGCTTCAGAAAAACATGACGTCATCCGTCACAATATTAGCGATTGGTAAGTTAAGTCGCAGGGGCGGGATCTCTCGTCTCTCATTGGCTGCAATTTTAAATCTCCACCCACCGATTGGCCAGAAGCGTCGCGCGGCCATTGGCTGATTTAGCACGCTGACAATTTGAAATCGGCGTTTCGCTCGAGTTTACAAAGAGAGGAGCACAGCTGCACAGTACAGAGGAGACGCAAGTTGAAAGAAAAAAAACTTCTTTTATATCAAACGGTAAGAGAGAGTTTCAAAGCTTTCTACTGCAAGTTTATTTCGATCATGCTGTTGAGTGAAAATTTTACCTTACAATCCATTAAGATCACGATGTTAGATGTACTGGTCCTGTCTGTGGCTGCTGCGGTACAAACACGGTTTGCTCTCCTAGTTCATGCATATTCTATAGTATTTTAATCGCTCTTTTTTGCACGATTTGCAAGGTATTAATTCTTCTAACTCTTGTGTTTTGCCATTGCTAGTGCGCTGCTGTGATGTTTCAAGGGGACGACGGTGCCCAGCTGCAGTGCTGTGTGGCAGTGGAGCGCCTGAACCCAGCAGGCCAGGCCACCAAACGCCAGGTCATCCGCAAAGCCTCTGTCATCCTGGGCCGCAATGAGTTCCAGGAGATAGCTCTGAGGGTCCATGACGGAAAAGTGCCCCAAAGTTACACACTGAAAGAGTTCAAGCTCTTCACCAAGTTCGTCAGGGATGGGAAGTGCACCGTCAAACTGCTTCCTGAAAACATCCAGGTCCTCATCTCTGACTGCCCCCCGGACCGGCTGAGCCTCTTCCTCAAAACTCTGAGCATCAAGCACCAGGCCTGGCAGACCACCAAGCCTCTGAGCGACCGAGAGAAGCTCAAAGCCGGTCTGCCCCGCAGCTTTGAGGCCATCAGCCCCCTGCAGCAGAAGGATGTGCAGAAAGCCAATGAGCTGAGATGTAAAGAGCCTCCCAAAGGGCTGGCAGACCGGACCAACAAGACGGCAAGAGCAGGACCACAGGTCAAAAGGTCAAGGGCTGACTGTAATTTCAGCCCAGTGAGTTATGAACACACACACAAGCACCTCAGCAGCAATGCTCTCTGTATATCCTCTCAAAATGGTGTATTTATCTTTAATTTACATATGTATGTTTTCTATTTTAGGTGAAGGCCAACCCAAGCAAGAAGCCCGTCCTGTCTCTGCCTACAGCCCGCAAGCTAAACAAGGAGCAGGCCGCTGTGCTCAGTGCTGTGTTGAGCGGGAAGAATGTGTTCTTCACTGGAAGTGCAGGTATGAAGTGTGTGATAAAATGTACAGAACATTTAACACAATATATCGCATGGTGTAAATTCACAGGATCTTGTTGGGCTGAAATTCAGCTTTGTGAGATTGGGCGTGATAAAGATTCATTTGCATATAAATTGATTTCTAGAACATTTTTTTCTGAGTTAGTAGGTTTTAATCATTAAATGTTACTTGTGTTCCCATATGTGTTGGATTTTTCCTAACACTTTCACATAATACATACATCTGCACAGACTATCTGGGTGCAAACTATTATTCCCGTTTAGTGTGTTTATGGTCTCCTGCAGCAAGAATTTTAAAAACGCATGCCTCATATTTCTCTGAAATTCTTAATTCCAAGCTTATCATTCGGATGTGGCGCTTTGTTCAGGTACGGGGAAGTCCTTCTTGCTGAAGAGAATTGTGGGATCTCTTCCTCCGAAAAGCACCTATGCCACAGCCAGCACAGGAGTGGCTGCTTGTCACATTGGAGGAACCACGTTACACAACTTTGCTGGTCAGTCATTGTGGTGTCTCGAGTGTCTTCGTGTTTATAAAACAGTATGAGTGACTTTTCCTGTGTTATGTTTAAGTGTCCATGTTAGCTGTCTCATGCTCTCTTTTCAATCTGCCATTTTTTTGCCATTTTTTTCCCCCTTTGACTCCCTTGTCTCCCTCTAGATATCAGGTCAGGTTTTTTGCCTGCAGCAGGTAGCAGCAATTACACTGCAGTGTTTGCATATGAGTTTTTGCACTTGTGTGTGTGGTATTTTTTTAAATGTGCCCCCATCGACTTTCTCTCTATACCTATGTCTTTCTCTCTCCGTCCTCCTCACCCATGGCGGTCTCCAGGTATCGGCTCAGGCTCGGCCCCACTAGAGCAGTGTATCGAGTTGGCTCAGAGGCCCGGAGTGCTGCAGCACTGGACCAGCTGTCGCCACCTCATCATCGATGAGGTCTCCATGGTGGAGGCCCAGTTCTTTGACAAGCTGGAGTCTGTAGCAAGGTGAGATGATTCACAGCATCACAGCAGGTATTTCACAGACTGACATGTGGGAGGTGGCAAAGTTTAATGTCAGCCTAAACTATCACTGATTTTTCACTATTATAACACAGTGAAAACCCATGACAGCTTTGGGAATTATTTTGAAGTGGTGTTTGCTGGGACAGATTGACCCAAAGACCCCTGAAATGTCATCCAGACCATAAAAATCTTCAACTCTCCAGTGCAACCTGTTCATGAAAGCTTTTAAATTTGCTGCTCTTAAAACCCAGTGTCTGATGTGTCTTTACTGGGAAAAATCATCTGGAGTACATGAAGTGGTGCAATTTTATTTCCACCAGCAACAGCGCTTTGTTTGGAATAAACAGAAGAAGAATTGGGTAGTTTGCATGAGCAGTGATGGCCATTATGGTTGAACAGAGAGAGGAAAAAGCATCACCTAGGGAAATTCAAACTTTATCAACAGAACATAGAAGGAAAAAGACGTCACATTCTTTGATAAGTGATCTCTAAGAAATGCACTTGCAAAAACACCACAACAGTGACTGCTTAGCGCCAAAGATTTCGCCACAGTTGAAAATGAAGAATCTTGTTTGCCACTTTGAACAGACAGCCAAAAAAATGAACGGAAAAATATAAGTAAAGAAAAATACTTTGTGCATCTGTGTGTCTGTTTTCAATGGCACACTAAAGTTGATTCTACAACGAGATTTTAGTAAATGTTACCATCACTGTATTCATCTTCAGTGACCCTTGAAATCAAAGCCTTGACCCTGCACACTGTTGCAGGTCAGTGAGGAGGTCTACCGAGCCATTTGGAGGCATCCAGCTGATTGTCTGTGGTGACTTCCTGCAGCTTCCTCCTGTTTCCAAGGGAAAGGAAAAGGCCAGCTTCTGTTTCCAGGTCAGAACATCTTGGATCCAAGAACTCACCATATGTTCAAGTCATCTCTGTAGTTGTGTTGTGTGTCAAACACAACCGAAAAGTGAAAGCTTTTCTTCTGCATGAACCTTGCAGGCCAGAAGTTGGCGTAAGGTCATCCAGGTTAATATGGAGCTGACAGAAGTGCGGCGGCAGACAGACCAGTCGTTCATCTCCCTGCTGCAGGCAGTGAGGGTCGGCAGGTAATGACGACTGTTGTAGCCAAGATAATAACATATGCCTGAGCAATTCCAGTGCACACACACATTTTTATATTACACTATGGCTAAACAGTTAACTGAAATACTATCAAAACTGCAATATGGCCAAGCGCAGTATCCAAATCGCAGGAGCTGCAATTCTTTGAAAAAGGTAAAACATGTGACGAAATAACATTATGAATGAAGTATTGTGGTGGTACAGAGACACCCTGGCCTGCAAATTGTATTTTCCAAAATCACATTGCCAGTTTTATAGGTTTTTCAGTTAAAATGAAACTTGTGATGTAAAAATTATCATTCTACTAAAAACGTGAGTCATATCGCAATCCACTGATTTATAATAAAAAGTTTATTCTAGATCAGTGTTGCAACTGCAGTATCTATCAAAATAATTTCAATATTATTTTTTTACCATGTTGTTCACCTCTATACAAACCAATGTGTTACCCATAATTTATGCACAGATCACTGTCAGGAAGTGTTTATGTTTACAAGATTCAGTTCTGTTTTGTAGCGCTATGCTGCAAAAGATGCTTCCAAAAGGTCAATAAAGATTGTTTCCCATTTAACACCATCCAGAGTCACAGAAGACGTCACCGCTAAGCTGATGGAAAGCGCCTATCACCAGATCGAGAAGGACGGTATTCTGGCTACCAGGCTGTGCACGCACAAAGACGACGTGGAGCTCACCAACGATAACAAACTCCAGCAGCTGCCAGGTTTCAATTCCTCTCTCTTCCTGTTGATTGTCCTCTCAGCTGTCCCACAAGGTGTAACTCTGCCTTTTGCCTTGGAGTGAGGTGCAAATCGTTAAAATAGGCCACATTGTTATCAGTGGGTTGAGTCATATTTGGCAACCTTATTGAGGCTGTTTTTTTTTTTTGTTTTTTGTTTTTTTTTACTGGAGAGCTGTTAACAGCCGCAACAAGAAACCTTTTGTGCTGTGACCCTTGTTATTTCCCTTTGTTATTTCCTTGTGACTTTCTCATGAAACCGTGCTGAAACCGTTCGGCCCATTGTGACAGCGTTTTTTAAGATTAAACTCTAATAGTTTTTGCAGGCAACTGGAAAGGCCTCGCTATTCACCCATTAGTAAACCTGTGCATAGACATCTTAAGGTGTGGTCGATGGATAGAGTCATGTAAAGGCCACCTAAAATATTTTGGATGTGGTCCCGAGTTTGAATTAAGAATGCTTCCACAATGATATAAATATTCACCTGTAAAATGACCTGAAGTCTCTCCCTCTGTCCCTCAGGGTCAGTGCGTGTGTTTGAGGCGGTGGACAGTGACCCGGCCCTGGTGAAGACTATAGATGCTCAAAGCCCCGTCAGCAGACTGCTCCAGCTCAAAGTGGGAGCCCAGGTAGGCCTGTGTGTGTGTGTGTGTGTGCAGAGTGGGCTGTTCTGTGTCAATATGAACATTTTTCACCCAATCTGTAACCATTGTGATATTGCACATGTGACAAGATGACAGCATTATTGTTGTCAGTTGTATTTGAGTAATGAAATGGTCTATAAGTTGATGTTCTCCTTGCACCCTCAGGTCATGCTTACGAAGAACCTGGATGTTCAGCGAGGTCTGGTGAACGGAGCGCGAGGCGTCGTGGTGAACTTTGAGCCTGGAAAACAAGGTCAGTATTTGATTCTTTAAACTAGGGATGCGAATCTTTGGCTTAACAGAGATCCAGTTCAGTTTATGAGCCACTAGCTGCTGATTTGATTAACAAGTTTTTTGTTTTTTTGTTTTTTGTTGTTGTTTTGTTTTTTGTTGTTTTGTAATGATTCAATTTGATGCTTCTTTGTAAACCATGATTTGAGTCAACTAAATGATTCAGCACTTTAAGTTGAAATTTTATATTAATTAAAAACATGCAATAATGTAAAACTGTTTTTTTCTCCTGAAATATATAAAAAAAAATCAGACAACAGTTATTATTTATTCTGAAAAAACAATAATAAAAAAAAAAGTTAAAGGTATTTTGTTAGACCACCTCAACACTGGGTCTTTTTAATTTATTTTATTTTATTTTACGAACTGTAAGTGATTTGATTCACAGCATTTCATATCAATTCAGGCTGAACTCAAGGCGATTCATTCTATTTCTTTCTTTAAACAGATCGCTGCAGCTGAATTATCAGAATTTATAATCAATACAATGAATGAATCATTACACCCACACTGAAAACACATCGAGTTCTGCTCAGAAACACTCACAGGAATTTGTTGCATAACATACAATATATTTACAGTTCTGAATTAAGCCCCAGTGATGAGAATTTTGAGGATTTCACTCATGTCAGTCAAACAGCTTCCAGTGTAATTTCTTTTTCCTTGGATTTTCTGTGGATGATGTTTCTGTAGGTGGTGCTCTTTTCTTTATCTGGCTGCTATCGCTGTTGATGCTAATAAATAACAATGCTGTTTTTCTTCTGTTTATTCCAAACAAACCACTGATGCTGCTTCCAGTTACATAAAACACATCACTACCTGTGCACGTTTTTTTTTCTTGTGGAAAGAACGTTAAAACGTCTCTACACCCATCAGCAACAACGAGCATCAAAAATAAGAAATTAAAAATGTCACAGGTTATTACTTAATAATATTACTAAATAATGCAGATAAAGGCAGTTTGTGGTCCACATGTGCACTGACTCCCTCCCTGTGTCATCAGGACTCCCTCGTGTGCGTTTCCTGTGCGGGGCCACAGAGGTCATGAAGCCTGAGCGCTGGATGTTTAAGTCCGGGGGCGGGATCTACCTGAGCCGACAGCAGCTGCCACTCAAACTGGCCTGGGCCATCTCAATCCACAAGAGCCAGGTGAGAAGAAAACACAAAGCTACGTTACATAGTTGATCAGCCGTCAGTGGATTTCTGTACCAAAACAGGACACTTTTGGTGGTGTGTGGTAATACCACTTCTGGGCTGCAAATCATATTTTCTATTTGTAGACAACAAAATGTTCAAATATTGCGTTTACACCCTGATGTTGGTGTGGGTAGAGCTTGAATGAATGACTCACATGATGAGTGATCATTTTCATTTAAAAACTCATTTACTCCTCTCAATCTTTCATGATGGTGATTCATCCCCAGAGCCCTAAAAATGGAAACCATTTTGATTGCAGTGTCTGAGCCATTCTCAGATTTCCTATTAAGCTCAACCAGTCCTGGCTGTCTGTGGACATTATTACTTATCAGAAGAGGTGAAAATCAACAGGAGAAGGAAGATGAGGCTGCAATCAGAGAAGAAAAATATTTTCTTTTTACTTGCAGCTTTTACTTGAGTAAAACTAGAGCAATTTGCTTTTTTTATTTTATTTTTTCTATTTGCTGAATCTGTTTTCAAATGGATTTATTTCTGAGTCCAGCACAGCAGTCAGTGGGAACATTACCCACAAGCAAGACCTCCCTGTGCTTTTTTGTTAAAGAGGTTCACTCTTCAATATGCACTCTGCTATTTTTACTACACTTTCCCAGATCTGCCTTTCATGATGATGGATGGCTTTGAGATATTCCCGCTCCTTCTGTGCCTTTTACCACAACCAGAGCATGTTGATCTCTGGGTTACCAGTAAACACAGATTGCTGCTGGCTGGAAGTTAACAAGCACCGCAGAGTCGGTACTGATCTACAGCCAGTTTTCCCCTTCATATCGTAATCGGCCTTGAGGTCTGGTCAGTGACCCTCAATCGGTATTCCTACGCTGAGAGGACTGATAAATGCGCTCTGGTGGTGATATTGGCCATTACTCAGCTGTCTCACTTGCTGCTCCCCTTCTGACTCTGACGTCCTGAGTTCGGTCCCTGAAATTGGTTAGACAGGAAAACTGGGCTCTCTGGGTAATTGAGTTCATTGGTCATGACCCAAATGTCAACCCATGTTTGATCTACAGCAGAGGAGCAAACAGAGGCAGAATAATGTAATAAGTGAATCCCATGTTTGTATTTCTTTAAAAAATGAAAAAAAAAGCAGGATAGCATAATGAAGAGCATTCTGATATGTTAACAGGCTGTGCATTAAACGTGGAAATAAGACTTCCTCTTTGCTTTTTAACACATTTGCTTTAAAAAAAATGAAATATCTGTCTCCAGAAAGAAGAACAGCAGTGGTTTCTGGGCTGCTCACATGCCTCCACCTGCCAGTATGTTTGTCTTCGCCCCTCCTGACTATTTCGAGTGTTTTTCTGCCATTTGTTTTAGGGAATGACACTGGACTGTGTGGAAATCTCACTGGCTCGTGTGTTTGAGAGCGGCCAGGCATATGTGGCCTTGTCGCGGGCCCGGAGCCTGGAGGGGCTGAGGGTCATGGACTTCGACCCACGTGTGGTCCGGGCAGACCCGGACGTTCTCCTTTTCTACAAGAAACTGAGGAAAGAGAGGCTGCTCATGCAGGTAGGGTCACATCTTCACACAAAAAGCATAAGAAACTTCCCATCACATTTCTGCTTAAGCTGTATGTGGCTAAAGACACCCTGAAGTCCTGATCCAAGCAATGATACATGTGATTATTTATAAAATACAGGAAAATGCTACAATGTTGTATACATAAGTCACTTGATCAGGGTTTGACTGATGATGGCAACTGGTCCCTAAGAAAAGGAAAAGAAAAAAAAACAAATAAACATGCAGTGTGTGGGGAAACTACACAGAGACTGAACTAAGCATCAACCTTTATGATTACAATTTCAGCACTAAGTGGCAACAGTACCTTTAACTTTATACATAATTCCCACTTGGCAGTGGAAGCTCAGTCACATTATGTGGGAGTGCTGCGGTGGATTCTTCTGAAGCAATCACAGCACAGTTTATTGAGTCCTGAAAATTTACTTTTCTCTTTCATTATTTCTCTCTGTAGGCATCCATGGACGAGTTTGTTGGCAAAAGCAACAAAGAAAACCGCTGGTGATGAAGAAAATCTCTCCTCAGTGATGTTGTGCACCATGTGCATGATTATTTGTATCATCCACGCTGTAATAACATTTTTTTATTTCACACTCTTTTGTGACAATCAGGTTTCTGAAATCACTGTAATAACTCTGTGGACAGAGTCAGTATCGTATTGTTCTGATTTTAACAGGCTTTCTTGGAACCACACTGCCACCATCTGTTCATTACTGCAACTTGTTTTTAAGAGCTTATTTTTATATTGCCATGATTGTATTTATTATTGTAAGTGTTTGGAAGAATTTTTACCCAAATAAAGTTTTAGTTACTTTGTGTCAAGTTCCTTTATATAGCACATTTCATACAAGTGTAAGCTCAATTTGCTTTACATGCAACAAAATCACATAATTAGTTATTTCAATTAGTTACAGATTTGTTTGGTGTACTTTCAATTGTGGAGTAATGTTTTTTTTTTCTCTTTTGAATTGTGAATTTTCCAGGCACTATAACACCTTGCAGTGTGAGGAAAGGCAGTCATTTTCTGAACTGTAGACACCATGACACTTTGGATAATAAGCCTGCCTCTGATAGGTGCCTTCATAATAAAAATCAAAACTGAGTGTCAAGATGAAACTACACTTCACTTCGAGTCCTGGGTGGAAAAGGTTCCACTGACAGTCACTTCTCTGCAGAGAACAGCTTGATATGATTTCACACAGATGCATCAAAAAGACGACCCGAAACACTCGACAGCCTTCACAGTGCTTTCAAAGTTTAATGAAGCAGATCCTGAGGAGACAGTTTGCCAGGCAATCACGTGTAGTTGTACCACAGAATAATCAAAAGCAGTCAACCAGATGCAACTCCAAAAACACTGTAAAAACAAAAATTCCAACTTTATTACCCGGTATCAATGATTAAGACATGACCAACGGTGAGGTAAACTCTCCTCTACTGGAGCAGGATAGTGATCTTTGCATAGGAATTGACCATCTTGTGAAATATCCGCCTTTTACAACTTAGATGCATATATCACTCATACAAGCAGTGACTCAAAATTTACATGCTGCTTCTGACACCATATAAAATATATGCACTATAGAGAGCAAAGGGCATGCGTTTAGTCCAGGAACCGAGGAGGGGAATTAAACAAGATTAGTATTTTATTCACAATAATACACAGAGGAGAAACAGCTGAGGTTTCAAGCTTCTCCTAATACCTGCATTTGTACAATTCTAGCAATTAAATAGATTCTACAGCTGCAACACTACTGGAATTGGGCCGGCAGATCATTTCACGTTGTGGAAGAGCTTGTGTGCAACCTGCAAAGAGAGTAAAACAATTATCATTATTACCATTATTATTAAGATATAATGACAGCATGACCACATTGTGCTCAACTACATGCTTATTCTTGATCGGGGTCCCCAAACTACGGCCCACAACCTCATTCTGCGTGGCCCCCACAGCATGTATGTTTATATTGTATCTGGCCCTCTGGTTTATTTAGTTTTACTTCTTATTCTAAGGTGCATTTCACTCGAAATTTAACATTTCCCTTTGCAGGCTACCGCATTTAGACAGCTATTTCATCACTCTCCTGCTCTATTATTTTTTTTTTTCACTGTCAATGTTCCCGCCATGCAGTCACACCCAACAATACTGTCAAGGTAACGTAGTTGTTTCGTTGTTCACTCATTTCGGTTATTTTCAAAATGAATCGCAAACGAAATATTGCCCACAATTTACACTAAAAAAACATGGAGAGGTAAGCTCTCTCTCTCTCTAGTTGTCACGTGTGATAAAAATATCTATTTGAGAGATAACATTCAGAGAAATGGCTTTTGGTATTACTTTACTTACTGGATGAAGACATGGAAAAGGTTGGCGGACAGAGAATTTAGTCATTTGTGAAGTGACAGAGAGTAGCAGGATAGACGTTGGGTGAAGAGGGAAGGTAAGAGGTGTACATGTTTGCATGTTTGGGAACAGGCAGAGTGTGCCTCTTCTGAAACAGAAGAAAGCCAAAAAGATAGATACATCTAGTGAAAGCAAGGATTTTCCCTTGTATCATCAACCCCTTCCACACACTCACACCTCTCATTCTTTTTCTCTCACCACTGAATGCAATTTAATTACCTCATCCTCCTCTCATTTCCTCTTCTCTCCCAGAGGAAGAGAGGAAAATAAGATGAGAGTGATTCAGAGAGAAAGAAGGGATGAACACTGAGAGACAGAGATAAAGCGCAGGAGGGGGGAGGGCAAGACAGAACAACAGAGCGAGTAGATAACACTGAGATGTGGAGGACGATGGTAGTTTTCTTTTTTTTTTACTCCCATACATAATAACAGAGACTGATGAGTCACAGGGATCATCCCATCTGAACTCTACAGATATTAACCTAAGTCCAGCTGAGAAGAGGAGAAAAGGCGAAAAGAAAAGGGATTCCTTCCTACTCTAGCTGGTAACTGATACCTTAAGCTGGTGTTAATTTAGCAAGGAGAGCAGGAGACTTCACAATGCTAATGAGAACAAAGATAAGAGGAGGAGGGGGATTAAAAAAAAGGTCCTCATTATCTGTCAAACACACACACTGAGTCTCCTGGGTGTTGTAACTGTGAATGACACCAGCACGCTTTCCTATCTTTGTCCATGAAAGGATCATAGTTCATCGATCAATAGTTTTTATTTTGCTATATTGTTAAAGGAATACTCTATAAGTCTATAGAAGTCCTTAGCCTAGCTTGGCAGTTATAGTTACAACAATCTAACTTCTGCAAAAACAACTCTATTTTTTGTTTGTTTGTTTGTTTGTTTTTTTAAATACATCTTGTCTCAGTCTGGGTAAGTTTGAAAAAAAATCAGTGCTGTATTACATTACAGTCTGTTTCACAGTCTGTGTCAATCACGACACTCACAGAAATGTCAATAATCTCTCAAACGCATTGCAACTTAATTGCCACATCTTTTCACTTAGTCTTTGTTAGCCAGTATAGCACTTTATTTCAAGCTAGGTTTGAAAGTTTATATTCTAAAAATGACAAAAACACGTAAATGTTACAGAATTTAATTACATGCATGCATTGCTGCATGATTGAGGTAAATGTAAACAGTATTAAATGGCCTCGAAATTCACCAGTGTTCTCCTTTAAAGCCACACTTCTGTAACCACTTTGTACCAGCAGAGAAACAATACTACAAGCCTGACGTCTGCAGCAGCCATGAGATCATCTGGAGCTCAGCAGTGAGCCAGGCGGCCTCCCATCCTCCCTCCTCCATCATTAGCTAGTCCTAAAAAAAGAAATCCCCCTTCCCTCCTCCTCCTTCCAAATACAACCATTAACAGTGCTCAGGACCCTGTTCACTGCCATTTACTCTGACAGGAGGTCCACCACTTCACAAATGAACAAATCACTGAATTTTAATCTGGTTACCTGATTTTGCTGTGCTGCTCTAAGGCCTTGCTTTGACTATAAAAGGAAAGATTCAAATCCATTTTTTTCTATCCTATAATGTGGAATCTTATTGGTATTTTAGACATTTTTGTAATTTTAAAAGAACATAGAGAATCTGTCACCTTTAACACTTTCTGTAAAAATAACTGCCATTAAGTATTTTGTCTTGTTGTCAGTAATAAAATTATTTTTATTTTAAAGAGAAGCAGAGGCAGCTGTTGAAGTCAAATGATGAAACTGATCATACATACATAGGCAATTCTTATGAATACTGCAACAAAATAAAAATCAGACTGACAGTAATAAATGTAGTGTGGTCACACTGTAGGTCAAACGCTGCTGGGATGTCTATATACAGTTGTATGTAATTTCAAGAATTTGAAAATGTATTGTAAAATTTTCGTTATTTATTTTATAATGCATCCATTAGTCTGCAAAGGCTTCCAAAAGTCTGGTAAAACCTAGCTGCGTCATTTTCAAAAAGAACAGCAAACTACAACAAAAATCCCAACTACATCTGTCATCAATTGACTTTTAGGAGTTGTTTCCTTGCATTCTTGATCCATATGAGTTTGCCAAAACATTGATTCATGTACAGGTGAATGAGAGAAATTTTCAAATGCTGAGATTTTTCTGGCTATGTGAACTGAATGATATGCATTTACTGTGGATGATGCGCTGTAATATATAATGATATAACGAATGGGATTCTTATCTGAGAAACCGATTGGTTAGATGCAGAGGGAGGCAGAGATGGATAAGCAAACTGTTACTTTCCATTTTACCAATGAAATGACATTTGAAGAAACGATATTAAAGATAGACATCGCTACATTTCAGATAGTGTGTGTATTCATGTGTGCACACACCCACACACCTACAGTATATACTTTGGTGTCTACGTTTGGTTTGTGCTTTCTTTTGTGTTTGTCTACTAAACACTCTTCTAGTCTAGAGAAAAAAAAGCTTTCAAAAGGTCAGAGAGCTATTTTTCCATTTTGCTAAATGTCTCAATCAAATTTAATCTAGAGATGGTGCAGAGAGCCTGACATTTAAGGTCCATGTAGAACTAAAGAAGATTTTTTTTTAACAATGCAGCCTGCCTCTGTGCATTAGGGGCAGTTAATTGGATATTACAGGAGCTAATAAATGGAGTCAATAATGAAAGGCAGTAATATAAGCAAAGCCGTTCAGAATACCCCTGTGAAAAAAAACTGCCTTACTAAGAGAGGTTACTCTGGCCAGGAGGGGTGCGTCTACATGAGAATTCTGGGAGATGAAGTCTCGGAGAGGCCTGGGTACATTCACTTACCCTGTGAGGACACAGCAGCACCAGATCCTCACTCTGATCCCTGGCCCACTTAGCAGCAGAAACAGAGAGTGCAAGAAGGCCAGATGGGAGTTTGCAAATGCAAAACACCAACAAAACACCAACAAAACCACACACACACACACACACACATCCATACATATGCACACAGTACTCGCTCGCTTGTAGCCCTGGCTTTGTAACAGTCTTCATTCCAGTCAGAGGGAGCTAATGGTGCTTGTATTGGGTTCAGCTCCACAACATTCATCTTAACCCACTTTCCAGCAATAATCTACATAAATACTCCCCAGTCTCCAAGGAGAGGGATGGCAGAAGACAAATTACAGCCCCAGGGCAAAAGTGAAGTCTGTGTATGTGTCTGCGTGTGTGTGTGTGTGTGTGTGTGTGTGTGTGTGTGTGTGTGCGTGTGTTTGTCTGTTGCTTCGAGACAGGCTGATTTTTAGTCTCTATACTCCTGAGGCTTGCGGTAGATCAAAGAAATCCTGGCAGCATGGCTAGCTTCATGGCATCGTTAAATGTAGATTATTCTCTGGGTTGTCATTTAGACTCGCATTGTGCTGACACAAATCACTCTAGCCATTTCAAATTAGCACCCGCTCCCCGTGGCTCCTTTGTCTTCCAAAAGCTGAAGGTTAGATAAGGAGTGAATGTGTTCCCATTGCGGCAGAGGCTGACTGCAGTCTCTGCTCTCTGCTGGTTCAGCACCAAGGACAGCTCCTCCTCCCCACTGCAGATCGGCCTGCCTGCTGCAAATAATGCAGGTGCTCCGCTGCTATTACTGCTAGTACTACTACTACTACTACTTCTACCAATACTAATACTACTGCTGCTCACAACTCCTACTCCTACTTCTACTACTGCTGGTGCTAATACTACTACTACTATAATTACTATTACTACCACTACCAGTAATACTATTACTATTACCACTACTATCACCTCTACAACTACTACAATATTACTATTGCTAATACTAATCCTCCTACTACTACTAGTCTTACTACTACCTCTATTACTGTTACTATCATTACTCATACTACTACTGATACCTAAACTATTCCTAGTGTTACTTCTACACCTGCAACCTCTATTACTAGTATTAATACTACCACTACTACCACCACCACTACTACTACTACTATTGCTACTACTACTGTTATTCCTACCATTAAGTGTACTACTACTATTACTATTGCCACTTTCGCTTCAACTACTACTATACTACTAGTAGTAATACTACTATGACTTCTACTACTAATTCTATTACTACCATTATTGTTACCTCTGCTATCACTTCTATTGCTACTATACTAGTACTTTTACAACTACTTGGTACTGCCACTCATCACCGCTACTATTATAAGTACTGCAAGTATTACAACTACAACTATACCACTACTACTACTCACACTACTCACACAAACTACTTTGAGCACCACTACTATTATTACTGTGAGTAACAGTCATACAAAGAGGCCGAAAGACAGGAAAAGCAAACAACAGCTCAGACTAACTATTGGCAGTCAGTCCCATCTGGGTAGAGAAAGGACTTTACTTGGCTTAGCTATAAAGTACACGTTGAGGACGAGCGCAGTTGTCTGACTTCATCTGTCTCATTCACCTGCCTCCGCTCCGTTCTACAGCTTCCTCTCATGCCTCGTCTCTGCCGTGTTAAGTTTGCATACATCCAGTCGCTCAGGTGAAACACTGAATCACAAGTATATCATGTAATACATGACTCTCTCTAACACACTGGCACACTCACTCTGTCTTTCTCTTTCTCATACCTTCCCATGCTGCATCCCACATCCTTACTGCCATTTCAATGCAGAGTACAAAACCTGAAACATTTGATCTTCTTTTATTCATTCAATCAAATATTCAGTTATGTTTACAGATTTATTTTTCATTTAAAAATGTAGCATGTATCTCTATTCCTACCAGTGAATAGGTGTGGAGGGGGTTCACCCAGCCTTAAGGAGCTGTTATTCTAAAAGGTTTAGTGTCCCATCATGGTCTCAATGCTGTTTCAGAGGCTTTTCGAGACTGACAAGAATAAAACACCAAGGAACCACTGAACATGTCTCATTTGTTGTCGTGAAAAATGATAAAAATAAAAAATAAGAAAATACGGAGTGTCTACAAAAAAAACATTGGCAATTGGTTTCAGTCTACAAATATCAGTACTGACATCTGAAAACATAATCTGTCTAACCCTTGCACTAAAGTACAAACAACAGACTACATGCAGACTCATTAGGTAGTGGGTAAAAATGTCCATGTCTTGGAGTGAGAGAGAGGCAGCATTTTTTCAACTGGATAATCAGGATGATATTCAAGATCAAATTGATTCCCCTACACTCTTCCATCTTTTTTTCTTCATAAATGCTATACCAACCTAGGTTTATCCAGCTAACCTATCTTTCTATCTCAGTGTGTTATATGTGATACTGCTGAGTTAGCTGAAGGGTTGTACTGTGTGTCTCTGTGGGCAGAGGCCATACCTCTGCATGGCTCCAAGCTGCAATCAAAAGCCTCCCCAGGCCGCTGGTAGCAGACAGTCTGACAGTGGAAGGGTCTGCTGACTGCAGCACACCTCTAGCAGACTGCTGCCATCCAATCTGACAACAGGCATTACACATACGCACAATCCACACATAAATAGACAACATCGCTGTGACCAGAGCTGGGTGCCGTATGAAGATTTTTGTTATTAATGCCGACACTGGTACATTGAAGCGGTGCTTCTTGCGATACCTGTGGTGGATGTTTTCATCAAACAGTGTCCAGCTCTCTTGACTCAAGTTAATGCTGTGTGTGTGTTTAGTTATTCATTAGCTTCAAGGTGTTTCCAAGCTTGGCAGTTATTTTCTTGTCACAAATTTTGCATCATGCACTTGGTTCCATCGATGTTAGTAAAATGTACAAAACCTTGGACAAAACCTTGTTTGCTTGTGCAACTGCAAGCAAACAAGAGATGAAGGTGTTGTGACGCCTGGACAAGTTTGGTTTTCCTGCCTGTGGCAAGTAGCTACCAAGCCAATGAGCAATCACTTTATAAGAAAAAAGGCATGGCAATTAGATGAAACAATGGAAGACTAGCTAAATATCAAACTTTGGCACTAAATGAGCATTTTGCCCAAAACATTAGAGTATTCCTTTAACATATGTTTGTAGCCAGTAGTAGCCGACCAATGTGATTTACTCAGTACCAAGCCCTACCACTGACACAACTAGGCTTTGACTGACAAGCGTGATGCCCAGCAATACAGAATTGGGGCATAATCAGAGAGAGAACCATCCCATCCAATGCTAATCCCCATTCTGTTACTATTTTAGAAGTAAAGTGTTTCATTATCATTAATATGATTTAGAAAAAGCCCAAAGCTGGAGCCTCTCCTCCTGTTTGGGGAATGAGATTGCCTGTGAGCCTCCAAAATACATACAACTTTTTTTTTCTTTGCCTCTTCATCAAATTTGTCGTGCTCTAGAAGATAAATCCCCTGTTTTTCTGCCTCTATTCTCTCCACGCTACAATATACCGCACTTCACAGCAGACACAAAGGGATTCCCCAAAGTCAATGTGGGTATTGATGGAAAAGTGGAGCAGGAGTTCATCCGCAGAGTGACGGGGGGGTAGGCTATATGAGGATGGGG
>OMKZ01018207.1:0-11747 GCA_900302535.1 Neoniphon sammara | reverse complement strand
GAGGTGACACTCTTTAATTTAATAGGTAAATCATTGCTGATGAAGAATCAGAGAAATTTGACACAATGACTCTTTCAAAAATATAACTGACTTGGTTAAACTGTCCCTAAACACCTCTTTCTCCTCCCCTTTTCTTTTCTCCTCCTCCTCCTCTTCTCACCTTTGATCTCCTCCCCAGATGGGAGCAGTTTGATAAGAACTACCTAAGTAAGCTGCTGTTGAGGAAGTCTGTCTACCGGAAGAGTGAACTGTGGGAGGCCTATCAGAAGATCAATATCAGAGATGCCATCAGCGTCATAGATCAGGTAGGGACAAGGAGGAGAGAGGAGGAGGAAGTGACAAGGATTAACAAGGGATGTAGGGAGTAGAGACTGTAAACAGTGATTCTGGGCTCTAAATAAACTTGAACTTGAAGTTGAACTTAATAGAAGGGAAAGATGAGTAAAGTGGTTGTTTAAGGATCACAATGTTATTTCTGGGGAAATAATTTAACAATTTGTGACGCAAAGCACCAACATTTTAGCATTTGTTCCCTCCTTGACCTGTCGCTCTCCACGTAGAAAGGAACGGTGACCAGGGAGGTCAAGATGCACCTGCTCAGAATCGACTAAAATACCTTTTCTGGACAACTGTTCCGCCATTGCACATGGGACTGTAGACGTTTTTAACCAAAACAAAGAGTCCGGAACGGCTTGACTGTTTTTAGAGCTTGAAATTTCAGCAGTCATTGAACTTACAGTGGGCCAACTGGCATTGATCAGCAACATTTACAAATTCCCACTGATATATTTTGTGCAAAGAGACTGTGAAAATATTACACATTGCACCTTTAAGAAGCTCCACTCCCACCTGGAGTACCCACCACTCCCACCAGACCTGGCAGCACTGTGAGGATCATAATTTTTTGGCTTCTCCAGGGTATTTAACACCTTACAGCCCTTACTGTGGGAGATACGATAGCAACAATGCAGCTGGATTATAGACTACTTAACTGGCAGACCGCAGAATGTGAGGCTACAGGGCTGTGTGTCAAACCCTGTTGTGTTTTTAAAAGCTAAGTAACATAACTCGGATTAAGAATTTATGAATAAAAAATAAACCCATAAGTGCACCCGCATGCATATTATCCACTTCTGTGCCAACAATAGACCACTTTAGTCAAGATGTATTGAAGTGATTTCACTTTCTCCTCTCTGGCCAACATGTGGTGCTTTTTTTGTGATGGAGTATAATCCTCATCCCCAGCTCATTGGTGCTGCTGTTCTCCACTCATCGTCGCTTTTGCAGGGCATAAAGCGGGCAGTACACTTCATAAAAAAAGTTGAACTTTTAGGACAAAAAGACAAGTAGAACAGATGCTCTTAACAATAGATGCTTTACGTTTACCTGTGTGTGTTTGTGTGCATGTGCATGTGTGTGTCATTGTGTGTGTAGGGTGGGAACGTCCTCACCTCTGCCAGACTGTCCCTGCCCTCCATGGCCAGCAGAACCTCTTTCCCTGAGGTCACCAATGTCACCAACTACTTGTGAGTCATGTTTATGTTGTGTGTGCCAGCATGTGTTACTGACTGAGTGTGTGTGTGGGAAAGAGAGAGAGAGAGTCTGTGTGCATGCAAAACATGTCGCCTGCTCTCACAAAATGATTGACATGACAAAACTCAAAACCTTGGCTGACTTAAAAAGGCCACATCAAAATAGGACCGACTAGATTCTAGAGATACTCAGAGATGAATTTAAGTTATATTTTTGAAATGCAAAAATGCAAACTTTTAATTTGTTCATGTGTGTATTTGTGTACTGAGCAGCCATTTTACCTCTAATCATTAGATAACCTTTTTAAATATGCATTTGTTTGTTATGAAGGAGTGTTTTGTGTCCTTTGGCTTAGTGACAAAAAGTGACAACTACTCTGACTAAATGATTGACCAAGAGATGTATAGGGTGTTTGTTAAAGGACTGAAGAGAACTTATGTCTTTGGCATACTAAACACTTATACTGATATATGGAAAATGAATGTATAGTATTGGGAAAGAGCTTTGCTTAGCTCCAAGTCTGTATGTTGACCATCCCTAGTGATTGTGACTGTGTTATCATTATAGAAAGAAATCAGATATGTGTATGCATGCATGTGTGTGTATAATGTGAAGGAGTGTCTTTGTAGCTTTATCCATGCTTCTGCTCAGACCTGAAGTCAACTTCATATACAGTATAGTCCTCAGAGACTCCTGCTCTAATGTACCATGCTAATGAAGATTTTAACTGACTCACATTCTGATTAGCATGCTCAGTTAAAATCACCTTAAAACTCCTATACAAATTTAGTACGCTAGTGTAGAGATTTCAAAAGTTACCTCTGTAGTTTGATTGTTAAAGGGATCCTCCAACATTTTGGGCAAAATACCCTTTATTCAACTTACCCTGACTGAGGCAAGATGTTCAATACTATTTTCACCTCTGTACGTCCACAGGTTCAGTTCGTATGGGTAGCACTTAGTATTAGCTTAGCATAAAGACTTGAAGTCAACAGCTAGGCTAATGACTCTGGAAAAATGGTATTTTGACCAAAACGCTGGAGTAGCCCTTAAAAAAATGCAATCAGTAAGTCTGCCTCACATCCATCATGACCCTCTATGACCCCACATAACCCCACTGTGTCTTGTTGGTGTGTTCCAGGCGTGAGAATGGGAGCGGGGTGTGTCTAGACCTCCAGGTGATTGACAATGTGCCTGGGGCCAAAGTGGAGGAGGAAACAGAGACACACCATGTCCTTGCCGGAAACCTTTACAAGCCCAGGAGACGGGTAACACGCATGCATGCACACACACACACATGTAGCTCCACACTGGGACTAAGTGATGTGGAAGTCTGATAAAACATTTGAATCTATGTTCTTGATGTTCTGTCTATGTTCTATATAATAGGTGAAACACTGATTAGTCTATAGTATAACAGTGAATCAGCAAATATGGCTTTTCTTTTAGTAAAAGCATGGTAGACACACTGTAGTAATATAGTTGATGAATAGTGATTAAATCATCATATACCCATGGTGCTAAAAGCAGTAAGTGGTGCTGCTCCTGTAGCAACTCAGCCTCAGCTGACCTTATTCCTGCTTTATGGAGCCGGTCCATAATTGTCCCTGTCCCCAAAAAGCCAAGCCCAAAGGAGATGAATGACCTGCGCCGTGTTGCACTCACTTCAGCACCGGTGAAATGTTTTGAAAAATTTATGCTTAAAAGACTGCTAACATCTGTAAATGGACTAGTGGGTGAGTTTCATTTTGCTTAAAGACCAAACAGGAGTGTTGAAGATGCTGTATTGACAATATCGCACATGATTTATGAAGATCTTGAATCTCCAAACTCTTTTTCCCAAATTGTTTTTGTGGGTTTCAGTAGTGCTGTCAAAATAATTCAACCACACTTAATGGCAAACAAACTCATCAGCTTAGGAGTTAACCTAAGACTAATTAGGTGGATAACTGACTTCCTCACCAATAGAACTCAACAGGTCAGACTTAAGTCAGTCATGTCCGTTAAATACATAAACACTGGTGCACCCCAGGGGCGCGTTCTGTCCCCTGTACTCTACACACTCTACAGGAATGACTGTAAACCACTTCAAAAGGGCCACCACTATTACATAAAATATGCAGATGATGCAGCAGTCATTGGTTTACTGGACTGTAGCTCATTGTCTCTCAGGAGAAATCACACATTTCACCAACTGGTGCGAAGTGAACTACTTTGACATTAATGTAAAGAAAACCAAAGACATGATGATAGACTTCAGTCGTAACAGCAATGTATTATCCAACGAGTTAAGTTTTAACTCTCTCTTGCGTTGTACCGTGTGTATTTATTCTATCTACAGCTTATCCTCCGTACTTTTGCCCATGCGCACCTGTAAAAACCGGGGAATGGGTTTACATGGCTGAGAAATCGGGTTACTCCAGGAGAAATCCAGCAAGCGTATGCTGATTTCTCTTAATCCCTTACCCCGATTTCCGAAATCGGCGTTCCCGTTTACATGGAAGTTGAGAAATCGGGGAACCGCTGTTGGAGGCGAGTAACCCGATTTCTTAAGTGCATGTAAACTCAGTAATTATCTAAAACTGGACATACTCGACCAGACAAACGAATACTTGTTTTGGACAAAATAACCTTTTTCCGATTTACCCAGATCGATACCATTTTTACCTCTGTGTGTTCACTGGTTCAGTTCCTATGGGTAGCATTTCATGTTAGCTTAGCATAAAGACTTGAAGTCTACAGGGATCTTAGTACTTGGTATTTAGCCCCATTACCTGTTGGTAATGGTAATGCACAGGCCCCCAAACATGGCAATGCCAGTAACTCACTAATTTTCTTTGATAGCCGATACAACCACTTTGGTCTCAAACCGCTAGCGGGGCTTATAGATTCAAAGTCCTGTTTTATTTGTATGAAATTGTTTTATTAAAATTTATATCAAATATCACAAGAATTTAAATAACACATTCAGGGGAAAGCTTTACTTCTGTTCAAATGTATTAATGTGCTGTGTTGTCTGCAGTACCAGTCCCACTACAGCCGTCACTTCATGCCGATGGGGGAGAAGGAACGTCAGGACAGGGAGGTTTTCCAGAGGAACATGAGAAGTCGCATGGAGACTTTCAAATCCACCCGGCATAAACGACACAAAAAGGAGCGCAGCCAGAAGAAGGCAGGCGAGATTTTCTGATTTTAAATGATTAAAATCAGGACTCTTGAGAAGCAGCTTGTAGGTGGTGGTTGTTTCTTCTGCTTTCTAATGAGCAGGCGTGTCCTGCCCCATCCTGCCCCAGACTCTCTGAGCTCAGAGCAGTTTCATACATCACAATTTCTAAACGTTCAGCAATTTGTGAAACAGACATTTAGCATATCACCCTGAGGCTGTTACGGCTATAGTTTACTGTTTTGATTTCAACAGCGTCGAGGATCAGACGCCAAGGAGGACGGGAATGACAAACCTAGACGCAATGTCAGTTGGCAGGACAAAGGTAATGCAAATAAAGACTGGCTGTTTTTCAGTATATTACAGCTATTTGTGGGTTAAAAATTCATTCATTGTCTGTACCTGCAGTGACAGCAGTGTGTTGCTTTTAGTGTTGAGTAGTAACAGTTATGACAGATAGTCCACATCTGGCACATCACAGGATTCCCACCATGGAGTTTCGCCTTAATTTAAAAAAATCAGTAACTAGTTTTTCGCCAAACAAGTTCACTTCACTCCTGAAGTGCTTTTGAAATTTTGGTCAAGGAAAAAACAAATGTCATGTTACATTTTGGTGGTGTTGGTTGGGTTGAAAGCTCGCACACTGTTGAGACCAGGTGTATTTGTTTCAGATCCGGTTGTAGTTCCCATCGACTCAGAGGAGGAGAAAGGTGAGCATTCAGAACCAGAGAAAGAGGAAGATGTTGGCATCACCTTTGTGGCTCACAACATAGAAACACCAAAGGAACGACCCAAATCAGGTACTGGAATATTCCCTCACATGTTAATAAAATTCCTTTCACTTACACTGTAAATAATGTGTTAGGGTTAGGGTGCCAACTAATTATTAACTGGTAAATCATAGCTGGTCGCAATTGCTTTTCTTTGTTAGCCTAATTTTCTTGTTCAAATATTTCACTAAATATAAAAATCATAATTTGTTTACATGTGTGTTTCATGCTCATGCAACTACAACTTGTTTATTGGGAATTCCAACTAAAAAAGTTATTGCTGGAGCCTATCCCAGCATATTACAGGCAGAAGGTGGAAACAACCTGCACAGGCCACTAGTCCATCACAGGGCAGACAGACAGACAAACCCACTCATTCACATCTATGGACAATTTAGAGTCTCCAATTCAACTAACACGCATGTCTCTGGACTGTGGGTGGAAACTGGAGCACCTGGGGTTTGAACCCAGAACTTTCTTGTTGTGAAGGCAACAGCACTAACCACCATGCCACTGCATATTCTGCATATACCTGCAAAGTAAAATTAGATAATGGAAGACAGAAACGTGATTTTACATTGTAAGCCAGATCATAGTCATTAACGAGAGCGACAGACACACAGAGCCTCTGATTCACTTCATGTACTTGTTCTCTCTGTCTGTGCACACATGAAACTCACTGCTGTGCTAAAAGCTAGAGCTAACCGCCCAGGCTACCTGCATGCTTTGGACCAGGCTTCTGCTTCTGCTTCTTCTTCTTCTTCTTCTTCTTCTTCTTCTTCTTCTTCTTCTTCTTCTTCTTCTTCTGCTTCTTCTTCTGCTTCTGCTTCTGCTTCTGCTGTGGGATTTGTTGGCAGATTGCAACCAGCTTTGGTGCATACTGCCACCTACCATACTCTGGTCTGGTCGTGTCTCATTGAGTCAATTTTGTGTGCGCCTTTGACTTAATTGACATTTGTTAGTTGAGCCACCAGCATGCAATGCAGGAGTTCACCCGATTCAAATTTCAGACTTGATTCATCATTTTTGTTGAATAATTGTTCAAATTCATAACAATAGGCTTTGTCAATTAAAGCCCTCAAAAACATTGCTGCAACTTCTCATCTGCCCATCAATTAATTAGTTGGACTTTTAGAGTGTATGACCATCCACAAAAAGCTCATATGCTGTATATAGCATGGACTATATCACAATACACACCAGAGTTTCTGTAGCCTGCTATATACACTTTAGAGACAGAAATGTTTATTTCATCTAGATGTATAAATGACCTCCTCTAATGTTGACTTCAGTAGAGTCTCTCTGGAGGAGTGTAGATGGATGTGTTCATTTTTACAAGCCATTAGCACTGCGCACAAATTGGTTGATGGGTTGTTCTGCTCTCACAGCTCCTGTTGCATCTATGCAGTGCCATGCAGCTGCAAAGTTTTCTGACTCATAGCACAAGCTCTTCAAACAAAGCAGTGCTTTAGAGATCAACACTGGCAAAACTAAAGAACTGATCATATGTAATAACCAGAACTTCTCAATAAAGCCAGTGGTACATGTTAATTGGTCACAATTTTAGACTGTAAATTGAGCTTCTCAGAGAGCGCTGAATATGTTTACAGTGTCTTCATCAACTCAGAGGACTCAACTGTCTTAATGTGAGCCAGACAGTCTTGAAATTGTGTCTGAGGCTTTGGTCCATTCCCTCTAAAGGAATGGACTCTTGATCTCTTGTTTTGAGCAAAATACACCTTTTTCTGACTTACTCAGACTGAGACAAGATGTTCAATATCATTTTCACCTCTGTGTATCCACTGGTCCGGTTCCTACAGGTAGCAACTCCAAAGTGGTCTTATTTACACAATTTATCATGAGTATTTGAAATACACGTCTTGGAATTAAAAAAAAAAAAAGTTTTAGGACAAGTTAGATGGTAGGAATTATAACCAATTGGAAATACTGGAACTCATTTTTAAAAATAGTTCCAAGACATCTATATTTCAAATACACATGATGAGTTGTGTAAATAAGATAGCTTCAGCTTCTTCTAAAATGATGTTTGTTTTTAAAAAATAATAGTAAAAGTAAAAGTGTAATAAATAAAAGTGTATTTCAAATACACATGATAGATGTTTTTATTACCCTCATGCAACATTGCTTATTTTTCTTAGTATGCAAATATGTTGGAGTAGTGGCTATATACCTAGAATGTAAATGTAAATAATTAACTCCTATGCAGTGTTCTGTATCATGTATTAGATGGGTAATCAGGGTGTCCTCTTCCAGTCCCAGCAGGTCTGAATGGGTGTCAAAGCCCATCAGCGCTCCCCCCCTCACCTTCCAGTGGAGAGAACCAGTTGCCATGGAAAGGGGGGTTGGGCTCGCTGCCTCCCTGCGTGTCTGTGGAGGCCACAAAGATCATTCCTGTAGACCTCCAGCAGGCCTGGAACCAGAGCATCTCCTCCTTGGAGAGCATCTCCTCCCCCCCAGTCCCCACTGAGCCCGTGCACCCCAGGGTGAGTGCCCTCTCCAGGCTGGGAGGAGCCCGCCCTGCGTCCTACACCCCCACTGGCAGCTCAACAGGTAGCACGTCCTCCATTGGAGCTCATGTGGCACAAGGTTCGGCTACCTTCCACTTCCCAGAAAAGGAGGAGGAGGATGAGGAGGGAGGAGGCGTATCAGAGCAGCAGCAGGAGATGCAGCCGCTCATGCTGTCCTTGGGGCTCCCCAGCCCACCGCCGCCTCCTCCTGCCTCTACCCTTGGCTCAGGGAGGAGGAGGAACCCCTGTGTATACTTGAGGAGTCTGGTGACCGTGCCTCCTCCTGGCAGCGACGCGCACAGTAGAGGGCCCACCCAGCTGTAACAGCAGATCTCAGATCAGCACATGATCCTTGAGCTGCATCCATAACCTCTACAGTGACGCAGGCTCAGCATCTAGTTCTAACTTTATTCCACCAATTAGTATCTTCAAGACACTTTTGTTGCTTCTCTCTTTCTCTCTCTCTCTTTCTCTCTCTCTCTCTCTCTCTCACACACACACACACACACACACACACACACACATACACTCATATACAAGTGCACCCACACCGCCATTTAACCACAGAGTACAGACACAATTAGACATACATACATAACAAATGCTATGTAAGGCCTTTATCACGCAACAGTTCACAATAGGCTGCATACTGTGTATTGGACAGGAATGTAGAGCAGACCGTCCAATAGGAAATCAGTCACCATTTCTCAATTTCTCCGCTAACCTGCTGTAAATATTTAGCAGAAAGACATCTTTTACAAGAAACTGAAATGAGGACAAATGATTTTCACATATATCAGATTCACTATAGATGAGAGAAAGGAACAATGGCTTTTAGGAGGAGACGGTCCTGGAGGCTGGCCTTTGTGATGCTGATTGAGTCGTGATGTTCAGTCCCACCTGGAAGATATGATCACATTGCCCTCACTGTGCAGCTGTGTGTATTTACCCCTTGTTCTACCCGTAATTTCCTTATCCATATAAAACATGCAGACATAGATTGTATTTTAACAACATATGGAAATGGAATTGTAGACAGCTGATCAGGTTAAATCTGTTGCAAATCTGTCTGTGACTCTGTCAAGCATTCAACACTATATACAGCCTCCACAGATAAGCACACAGAGGACCCACAAGGAAAAGGAACATGAGAAAGCCCAGGATTTTTGGGCACTGAGTCAGCCAGTGAATATCTCTGCCTAACAGCCTAACTGCCCTGCCTTCTGAAGCAATACAAAGTATCCCAGCACTGAGGCAGATTCCAGATGACTGGCCTGCAGAGGTCACAGGTCACCACCCTGCAGAAGGTCCATGCTGCTGATCCGCTCGCTGCTACCATTTGAAAGTGAAGCGGCAGAGTCTCACTGCTACACACCACCGTCAACACATATCACTGTTTGACCCATATGGATTTTGCAAGGCCTTTCTATTGGAGCTTTTCTTCATCATTTTCATGCTACAAAAATTATAAGTATTCAGTGTTACCCCAACACCCTTACTAGGTTGGAGAAGCCTCTGAAATAGCATTTCAGTAAGAATAGTTTCCCACCCTTCAAAAGAGGCCATTTGCTGCCATCCATTTTTGTACAGTATGAGAAACAACTTCCACAGTGTAAGATAATCCATCACAGTAAATATGAAGCCTTCAAGCCTGCCACTAATGGAAGTATTCTCAAAGAAATAATCCCAGAGAAACATGTTGCCCAAACTTCATTGTGACAGCCATGTGTTTTCATTTAGACAGTTTGTGTTAGCAGGAGCAGCAGTCTCTTTCAAGATATGTTTGACAGTGGAAAATTGAATGTATTTTAGAAATGACAGAAAATGAATAAATGTTAAACAATCTAACTATATATAGCATGTAAACAAAACATAGGCTGAAGTAAATGGGTATTCTCCCTTAAAGGAATACTCCAATGTCTTGGGCAAAATGCCTTTTTGCAGACTTACCCAGACTGAGACAAGATGTTTGATACCATTTTCACCTCTGTACCTCCACTGGTTCAGTTCCTATGGGTAGCATTTTGTGTTAGTTTAGCATAAAGACTTGAAGTCTACAGGAGTAATTAGCTTATCTCCGTCAAAGTGAAAAAAATGAACCTTACAGCATCTCCGAAGCTGTCCTATTTACACAGTGTATCATGTGTATTTCAAATACACATGAAAAACAGAAAGAAAAAAAAAGCTATAGTTCCTACAACTTTTTTTGTTTTTATTCTATGATGTGCATTTCAGACACACTGTGTAAATAAGACAGCTTCAGAGTTGCTGTAAGGTTTATTTTTTCACTTTGACGGAGATAGGCCAATGACTCCTTTAGACTTCAAATCTTTATGCTAAGCTAACAAGACATGCTACACATCGGAATGGAACCGGTGGACATAAAGAGGTAAAAATGGTATCAAACATCATGTCTCAGTCTGGGTAAGTCGGAGAAAGGTGTAGTATCAGTCAATTCTAAAGTAAATATGTAATCTATTATACTGCATCATAGCCATCATATTGGAAGAGGACAGTGGTGGATGGTTGATTTTTATAATCAACAATTATCACTGTCACTCCATATTGAAAACACTGACCTGCCGTCTCAGTCACATTTCGCTTGAAAGACTTGATAAAAACACTTGTTTTATTTGTTAGTCTTTTTCATGCCACACTGATGCAGCCTTGTGAACACACATCTAACTTCCTTTCTATTTATTCTGTCAAAGCTTCTCCCATAAAATGCTTTAGATGTTTTTTCAAATAAAGATGCAAATATAAAACTTTGACCAAAGTGTATAAAAGAGCGTAATGAACATTTATACAAAGTATATCTGTTATTAATTGCCTTACTCTGTTGTGTCTGTATAGATGATTAATGTTCTGTCCTGTGTGTGTTGTAAAGAGATTGTGCCTCATGAGAAATGAATCATGAAACCGTCCAGAGTGTAATTCAAGCTGCTCGGTTCAGCTGACCAACATGTGGTTGTGTTCACACGCTGAGCTGGTTAAAGCAGTCTTTTTATGTAATCATTTATTTAGTGTTTAATCATGAAGAAGTCCAGTGTGCAAACTTTGGATCTGCTCAGAGCTGCTTTTGGACAATCAGTTTCAGAGTCTGTTTGCTTGAAGTCCAGCAGCCTGTTGTGCCAGTTAAACTTCAGTTAGACCATGAATTCTCACTCTGTGTGAGCTGTTGTATTATTTAAAATAAAAAAAATAAAAATAAAAATAAGCTCTTTGCATAGCTAAGCAATTCAATTTAGTGGAAACATGGAGGAACAAACGCAGACTGATTTAAAGCTACAGTGTGTAATATTTATGGGGATTTATGGACAGAAATGGAATTTATTGTTCCTAAGTATGTTATTTATTATCATCAATCAACTAAAACTCATAATCTTTATGTTTGTGTTACCTTAGAAATCGCCATTTATAGTTACATAGGAGCGTGCAGCCTTTTATGGAGGCCGACATCTTGCACCGCCATGTTGACTACGGCAGCGCAGAGCGGACAAACTACGCTAACAGCGACTCTTGAGACGCCCATAGCGCTCTTACGTAGACGCCGCAGCGTAAACACGGAAGTTGAAGAGGACGACAGACGCAAGTTATTACTGGCAGACCATCTGGTGTTGTGAAGCCAAAATTCAGACTAATGGAGGATCATACATACTCTGTACCACAACAAAAAGCCGTGGACAGTGAATCCTCGTCATCTAAGAAGCGGAAATGCGACGAGAGTAAAAGCAAGCGTGACGGGAGACGGCA
>OMKZ01018206.1:16571-33818 GCA_900302535.1 Neoniphon sammara | reverse complement strand
GGAAGGTAATTCTAGATAATTCCCAGACCCCAAAGACATAAAAATATCAAGGCATCCACTAGAACAAAATACTATATAGTACGCCAAATAGATCAGGACTACACCTGTTGGACCTGCTTGATGAGTATCTCATTAATGAGATATCATAGTCTGGTAAGTAATGAATGAGAATCAGTAGGTATCTGTACTACTTGTCTTAGAAATCTTTAATTATGTAGTACAACATAGTGTAAGTTACCTGAACATAAAATTTATCAAAGGTCATGATGGGCCCAAAGTAGAAGAAGGGGAGGTAGAAGTTGTACTTGAGCAGCTCCAGGATGTTGTAGTTCCCCTCTTTCCTCTCACAGTTCTCCAGAGCAAAGCTCATGCAGCGCATGATAGTAAACCCACAGCCTCCATAGAACAGAACATGGCGGAGCTCAAAGTCCCCCTGCACAAAGCCCGCCTAGAGGGAGAGGAGAATCCACAGGTGAGGTAAGACATACATTTTCATCATACATTTTCAGATCATAAAGACAAAAACAGAGTAGCAGTGCAATCTGCAAATCTTTAAAGCTGTACCTGGGAACTGTGGGCATTGGCAGCTCCAAAAAGCATCAAGAGGTTTGTAACTTCTATTCTCTGAATTCATGTAACATGATGCCAGTTAATTGAACACAGGATGCTCATGTTTACCAAGCAGATCGGTCTGTGACACTTTATACCAAAAGATACCCAAAGGATGAGGGAACCAAAATATCTCATGTTGGTGTGTCTTTTTTTCTCCAAGTAGCACTTGATTGCTGCTTGGTAAAAGTTTGTATTTCACTTTTAAGTTTCAATCGATCACTTCCTGTGAGCAGAAACATGTTCATACCGACACCAGAATTTGATCCGCACAAAGATGGGGTCTCCGTTAGGGATGATAGGACGTTGTCCTCTGCTGAAGCCAATGATTGTGATTTAGGCTGATAAAATAGGTGTATCTTCACCCATATCATGCCTTTAAGTAATCTGTGAACATAGTCTATAGCTGACAGGTTACCTGCCAAGACACAAAGGGTTCACACTTGAAGGTAGCAAGAGTAGCCAGGCCAGTGACGAAGCAAAGCCAGCGGAGTTTCACCAGGGAGATGCTGTAGAGGAGGATACAGTGGGACAGGATGAGGGTGACGTAGGTCCAGCCCATACTAGTCCATACAGCCAGCAGCCCATACACCATGTACACCAGTGACCTGTGCTGTGGGAGAGAAAGACAGTGTTATTACTGGGCCAATACCAATACTGAATCCACCTCACAGGAATGACATGGTATGGCTAACTCTAAACAAATCAATTGTGATCAGCAAACAGTAATTATTGATATTTCTTATCTGATGTAGCATGTTGAAATCAATCTCTAATTCAGCTGAGGGATTTCTAGTTGCAGTATCATTAGTATGAATTGTATTCATCATAAGATCCTTCATGTGTATGAAACAGTTACATTCTTGTCATATTGATACAAAAGTACCATATGGGGTCCTGTGGTATTTTTGCACCAATAATCAAACAAAATGCAAAATATTTGTGAATTTAGATGTAAATATTCACTAAAGGACTGTCTTTCACACTGAGGGACTGCGGTGACACAACACATGGTCGTCTGATGCTAACCAAACCAAACTGTCACATATAACTCTGATCTTGTTAAATATAGAATGCTATCTATTTCTCTCTCCTCTCTCTCTGTTTCTCCATCCCTCTATCTTGCTCTCACTTGGTCTTCCTCTGTGATGATTTGTTTCCACCTGGTCCCATTCATCATTTACTCTTTAGCCAGCGATATAAAAAGCTACTGTGCAGTATAGTAAAAATAAATAGGGACAAAGAGGATTCAAAATTACTTAGTATTCCTAACATGTTGTGTCATCCTGTAGAAAGATAGAAATTCATCATGGTAGACTACTTTAATGTAGCTTCCATTTTATTTCATTGTGAATGACATGAAGGACCATTCAGGTCCTTAAACCCGATAACAAATATCATCAAATATCCACCCTTCAGTTCAGTAGAAGCACCTGTGGAGCCAACATGGTGCAGATCTTGGCGAACAGTACATGGCCAGAGAGAGCAAACAGGATGTGCTCTCTGAAGGTGGAAAACCACATCACCCACTCAAAATCAGCTGTGTCCTGCAGATCAATGAGCATTCACAAAGTTTAGCAACAGCATTTATGCATCAGTGGAATTTAACTTGACAATGTTAAGATGAAAGTCCCAGGTGCCCTCACCATTTTCCTCCCAAAGTAGTACCATCCTGGCTTCACGCTGGATTTGAAGGTTTTTCTGTTTGCATTGGCTGGAATAAGATGAAAAGTAAAATATCAACTGTCGATTAAAAAAAATGCCAAATATAAAGCCCTCAATAGAGTGGATGTGCCTTTTGTTCAGTTTGCTGTGCTTACTGACTGACTCTTAGACAATATGCTAGTGTTTGGTACTAAACTGCAATGAAATGGGCAACAGAGGATCTGTTACATCACTATACAGTCTGTTTCTTCACAGTTTCCTTACAGCGTTTTCTACCTTCCTCTCTGTCTTTTTCTGACCCTTAAATGCAGATGGAAATGCTTTTGTGACTGGTGAGAGGCTTACAATAAACGCAAAGCCCACATACAATCCTATTTTCCTCTTCCACCCTGTGGTATTAATACAGACACCTGATCTCCTCTGCGTGGTCTGCATAGCTGCCACTCTTGGCCCTCACACACTGAAACGCCCCCCTGCCTTTTCCCCAAGACAATACTGCACAACAGGTCCCCATTATGCGCTCTTTTACAGAGCAACCTGCCCATGAAATTGGCTGCGCTATATGCACCGTACAGTGTGATGCTTTCTCTGTGTGACTGAACTAATGGAGGCCAATAGGCAGAGATTCATGCTTTAGGAGCTGCGATAAAGATAATTGTTTGCTAATGCACTACTGATCCTGCTGATTCTTTTTCTTTCATTTCCCTTGTTTTAACCCACATCTTCACTGAAATTGATATTCAAAAGAGAGCTGAATAAGTTCATAGATTCACAGACTCCTACAGACTTGAGTCCTTCTGTGCATCTACATGTATGTGTGTGTTTGTTGCTGTGTGTATGCATGATTCCTCATGTCGAACTCACAACTGGACACCTCAGAGATCCAGCTGGTGGCCCAGGCCATGGCCAGACACAGCACCGTGTTGTAGAAATAGATCTCATACTTCGGAAGGGCAGCTTTGATCCCCATGGTACCACAGACCCCCGCAGCTCAGGAGGCTCCTGAACACACAGCACTGACCAGTGAGCACCTTATCTGCTGGCCAAAACATGTTGACCAAGAAGATGCATTCTTTAACTACTGAAAAACTAGACAAACCAGAAACAGCAAGATAGAAATAGCTACAAGCATTGCAGGTCATCAGGACGGGTTCATTCGAGCCTAGAGCTTAAGACACATATCATGATGTTTCACACAGTGTTATCACCTCTTCAATCTTTCAGACTCTTTAATTAAATCTCTTCTTCTCAATCTCTTGGTCATACTAACTAAACAGAAGAAATGGAACATGCACGTGTCCTGAACTAGGTATACAGTCAGATAAAAAAGTAAAACTGGAGGCCAGTATTTCAGTCAGAGGCATTTCTTTCAACAGTACCTAACTATAGACTTGTCTGCTTGTCCATCATTCCAGCTTCAATTCATTTGATCAGTGTCAAATGTGTGCTACTGTACTTGCAATGTCACGTCATTCTCTGATTTGCATTCAAATGGTATTTGGCCCACAAAGAATTATTCTTATCTTTTGGTTTGAAGTCTCCTGCCTGATGAGTCTGACAAGCCGTTATCATCTGGGAATTTTATCTGGCGCCTTTCAAATGATTATCAAGGAAAGCACAGTAAAGGGCGAATGGGCAAGTTTCCACTGATTAGAATTCAGAGAGGTGAAGGCATCTATAAAGAGCAGCTGCCTGCTATTTTTAACCAAACAACTTCTCTCCTTTGAATACATGAATTTGTTAGATGACTATTCGTGCTTTAAAATAAATAAATAAATAAAAATACTTGCTTTGTAATTTACAGTCAATCAGATCTCCGTATAGCTGCACTAGCTCGCATTTTTGCGTGAAATAAATACTTTATCTACAGCAGACTTTAATTCTCCCCTCTGTCTAATTCTTAATTATAATTCTTAACTGTCTGTATAAGATGCAAGCTGCTTAAATGCCACCCGGTCATGCACTTAGTTTGTCCTCAGCAACACCTGTTGTGATACTGACCTTGAGCGCAGCAATGTGGTGAGTTGCGAGCCCGAAGAAGTTGTTAAAGCGGACCAGTCAATTCAGTCTCTTCAAATGAAAAGTAAGCTATTAGCGGTATTAAAGAAAAGCGCGCGGGGGGGAAAAGGCAATCTGGTGCATCTGCTGCTATGCATCTACAAAGCGAGAGGGGTGGGCCGCGGGTCCCACTGACTCCCTGAGAGGGAGCTGCCACCGGTTAAAGGTGGAATATATTTATACTTTGACCACTGACACACAGGGGGCGGAACATGCGGGCTGCTGAAACAATATAAAATAGGCTGCAGAGTATTGGGGTGTTGCTGTGACACACTGTATCTTCTCTGACACAAATTTGCCAAAGGAAGCAACACAGGGTAATCCTCAACTCACACAACTGCTTCTGTATGTGACTTTATTTGATATAAATATTAACAAATAAAATCAAGCAGTGTTCACTTTAATTGAAGACTAGATCTTTAGATGAAAAGCATAAATTAATGCCTTTCTGAAAACTTTTTCTACACTGGTTGCTCACCTAGTGATGATCCCTGACTTTTGGTTTTAGTTTACTCACCTCTTATTCTACTGTACCACTGGCCTACATCACTGCATATAAACTAATGGACATCTCAAGGCACAATATGAAGTTTTTACTTACTGGATTGATGTCTTCCAAAAAGTACAAATTCAAGCGTCTGGGTTTCAGGGCATCTGAAGCAGAATCCTTGGGGAAAATCAGTTGCCTTAGAATTACAGCATAAATCATGAATTTATATGCTGCTCTTTAGACTTGTGGAAAGGAAGGCTTTGTGTAGGCTACATTTCTCTAAAACCAAACAGGTTTTAGGTTAGGTTCATGTAGGTTACTGCATTATTTGCTCTTCATTGTTTACTTTCAATTGTATACTTAGTTGTATGTCAAGTAATTTGCATTCTGGAAGAGCAGTGCAAGTCAGAAACCAAGGTTTCTGTTAAAGTAGCTGTTAAGTCTTGCCATTTTGACTGCAGTCTTTTACGATTCAATATCCATTGTTATTCTGTCCCATTATTATTTCTATTTTCATTCATTTTATAATTGTATTTTTAATTAAGTTTTTTTCCCTCTCCCATTGCTATTTTCCATATTCTTGGTTGCCAGTTCTGTTTTGGGAGGGACTAAGCCTGTTGCAATTTTGAGCTGTAGCCAAATGTCCATGCCTCAAATTCTATAAGGGAAACTGAGCTGTGAAACAACGTGCAGTGCCGACTAGTGACAACAACACAAAATAAAATGAAGCATAGTTGGATCATTACTAATAACATACTGTAGGACAAGAACCATGGACACCATTGTGACTATATCTATTCATACAGAACAAGATAACCATGTGTGCTTTATTTGAAAAGATCAGTCTACATGGCTTTCAGTATTTTCAATGTGTCAAATTGTGAGATGCAGACAGTTCTTTCCCCCACACAGAGCTTTGTACAGCTGTCAAACTAAACACAGATCCAAATGTATGGAATTACACAAACAGAAGCTCAATGTGGCTGTGCTCATGTGTTTTCTGCTTTTATTTGTATCAACAGTAGAAATCCACTGGGAGCTGCTAAGAGAGAGTTGCTCAGGAGATGATAATACTGTTCAAGAAAGCGGGCCACTGGGGACTGTGTTATCCCTCCAGTATGATTAGGAGTGGTTTAGTTTATCTTCCAGTCTATGTGACACGGTGCTACAGGACACATTCAAATCCCCCGTTCTCAGATGCTGCTGAATGAATTTTCTGTTTAATTATAAATGTCTAAACAGATCACAAAATAGAGATGGAGATATGATGTCTGGGTGGAATGAATACTCTATTCCCTTTCAAAGTACACTGCTTCTTATAAAACATTAAAATGAGAAACTCTTATACATGCTGTTCATCAAAATCACTTAAATGTAAACTCTTGGTTGAATAATGTGATCCTTAGAGGTAGAAGTTAAAGGAAGCTCATGAGTCCCACTCTGTTTACTCCTTTTTGATGGTCTCTTGCCCTTCGAAGATGGGGTACTTCTTCTCTACCTCAGCCCACATCAAGGTCCCGTTGGCCAGATCTCGAACAATCCCTGGCAACTCACTCACCTGTGAATAATAAAATAAATTAATACAATAAAAAGGTGTCTAGCCAAAAGCAACAGACATGACACAGTGCATTTTGTAGACTAAAGCTATGTTTGAATGGCGTACCTCGGCCCTGATCTGTCTCATTGAGTCCCGGTCTCTCAGAGTGGCAGTGTGGGGCGTTTTGTTCACTGTGTCAAAGTCGATGGTGATGCCAAAGGCCACTCCGATCTCATCTGTCCTGGCGTAGCGCCTCCCGATGGATCCTGAGGAGTCGTCCACTTTGTGAGACACACCGTTTTTGGTCATCGCCTCAGCTGAAAGAAGCACGGAGGACAAGAAAACAAGTTACCAGCTTGAAGAGAAGAGTTTTCAAAGGCATCAAATCTGATGACAAACAAGGTCAATATTTATATAAATATACTAAGATTTAAATGGAATATTTTATTTCCAAGACACATTAATGGGGTAAGCTACAATTGCTACTCACATAACTCCCAGACAAAAGGCATGAATTCCTGGTTTTGGCTCAAAGGAAGGACGGAGCATTTGTATGGAGCTACAGTAGCAGGGAAGCTGAAATACTGGAGAGCAGGTAAGTCTTCAGTTATAAATGAATGATCATACAGTCAAAACTTACAGATTGTTAGCTATATCACAAGTATAAAGTATAAGTTATTATGTAATACATTATGACTGGACAACACATTGTTGGATGAGCATGTGAGTCCAGCTCAGATTTTATTCCTGCTTCAAAGCCATCCTACCGTTCTCTGCTCATCACCTTCCCGGATGCAGAACGAATGCTCGAAGATAGAGTACATGATTCTGCCGATGCCAAAGGAGGGCTCGATTACATTGGGAACAATCTCCTCCACTGTGGGAACACAGAGACGAATGTTTTCCCACAAGAACAAGACACTACTCTGCTCTGCGGCCCTAAAGCCAGGTCTGTCATCTTCTCTTACCATGCAAGGTCTTCTGAAATCTCTTCACGCTGACCATGTCTCTGCTGAGTTTGAAAGACCTGCCCTCAGTCTCAATGGTGAACTCCCTGTGGAAATGTACACAAATGAGCTTGACATTGGTAACACAAGTAAACATCAAGGAACTTTCTTCACTGATGACCACTGCAATCAATAATTACCCAGTTTCATTCAGCAGCTTCTCCTGATCAGTGATGTAGCATTCATCACAGACAGCCAAGTACTCCAGAATCACCTTGGCATCCTTCTTGTAGGCCATACCTATGGCTCCTTTGTTTGGCTCAAACTGCACTACGTTTACAACTTTGTGTGATGAAGTTAAGGAGCAAGACCAGAAATCCAACAAAGTACAAGCCAGTTCATATTCACAGCTTGAAGGGAATGGTGAGGAGGCAATGAACGTTTCCCCACCACAGCTAATAGATGTAGATTAAAATAACATTGTGGTCAAGGTTGTTTGATTGTTAGTATAGAAGGATATGGGTTGTTTGAGGGGCTTTTCGGCCACTAGAGGGACCTTGGTGGCTCTGGAGTGACATGAAAGATCATAGCAAGAGCGGTCAGCACAGCCCACTATCTCAATCCAGCCCTGTGGAGGAATAAAGGCTAGTGATAAGGGTGAAATAGGTAGGTAGATTTTTGCGAAGTATTTCAGACTGTTGAGTTTATTTGTGATGATAAAACAGAAAGAATTACATAGGAGGTTTTGGACTCAGCATCCCAGCAGTCACAGGCGTAGTGGGCCATCTCGTTTTCCATGTGCTGACGGAAACGCACTTTATCTTTGGACAACCCGACTTTGATCAAATACAGGTAGATTCTGCCAATGAAATAACCCAGGACAGAGTTGTTGATCACTCCCTGCAGTGGACACAAAGAGCATTTTGGATGCATTTAGCAAGACATCATCGTGGTCACAACCCATAAAATAATCATCAAACCAACAAGTCTGACTGACAGCTTTATGGTCATACTTAGAGTCCGTTTAATGTGATAAACCACAAATGTAATAACAAGCTAAAAGTGCAGTAATCCTGTTACAAATTTTACCATTAATGTTAAGTTAAATGTGAATAACATCTTTCTTCTGCTAGCATAATAATGCTAAGGCACTTTGATTGGCAATATAGGCTATTTACAAAGATCACCAAAGACTTGATCCATACCATATTCTTCCCTTTTGTCAGCCTGGTGTCTCAATTAACCAAATTTGAATACAAGTGAAAGTTGACCATTGAATTTCACATCAATTTATCACATCAATAGACAATGTATTCTGTTAACAGGATTATAACACTGCAAATTGGTCAATTACATTAATGGGAAGTTATTACATTCCACACTTGTGGTCGTCTTCACACTGAACCAAAGATAATTTTAATACTGAGGATAAACCCAGTCTCAATATCACATTCAATAAGGTGATCCTCACCTGCTCCACAGCATCACCCAGCCTCATGATCTGGGCAGACTGGCCACTTGTCTGAGCCTTGGAGGAGTACAACATGATCTCTAGGTCGGCCACATTGGGGAATTTAGGGTGAACCTTCTCTGCTGGGTCCACAAAGTGCTCGATCTCAGCCATGGTGAACTCTCTGCAGGGAGAAGTGAAAGTCTTACTGTATATTCACTGGGAGATAAACACATTAGGTTCATTATGAGTTTGCAGCTGAATAATGAAACCGACGACGTTGTGAAGTTTCTGACTACCTAACACGTATGAGTCCAGAGCGAGGAGAGATTTCATTCCTGAAGGAGTTGCCAATCTGAGCAGCGCCAAAGGGAAGCTTGCCTTGGTTAAACTCCAGTAAGCGCTTGAAGTTGAGGAACATTCCCTGGGCAGTTTCAGGCCTCAGGTAGCTGTGAAGCACGGATTTAGTTGTTACAATGCCGATGCAACAAATGTTCCCCACATGACACGGTTGTACTTGCAGCGTGCACATATGTTGTGTTGTATTGATCTGTACCCTGGCATGTTCCCCCCTGGCCCAATGGATGTCTGGAACATCAGGTTGAAGGAGGTGGGCGGCGTGAGGTCATTTCCTGTGGAGGGAGACTTGACGTTGTACTTCACAAAGAGATCAGCCAACTCCTGCTGAGCGTAGTTGTCCATCTGAAACAGACAGCATGCAGAGGAGTGTGAGCACGAATCCCCAGTCAGCAGATGTCGGCACAGAGATATAGAGATATTTGATCTTTTCCAGCATCAGATGTTTGTATGTGTGTGCGTTCAGTACTTTAATTATATTTATCAGACACACACCTGAGTGATTACATCCTGCATCTCATTCCTCTTCTCCACTGAGCATTTCTCATCAGACATCAGCTTTTTCAAATGAGCTGAGGAAACAGAAACGTCATTTAGTATTTAGTTTATACTGTTTCAATACCGAATTGGGTTTAAAATTAGCAGCAATTTTGCTTCGCATCAACATCAGTCCAAATGCATTTTTTGACCAGTCAAAGCACATTCTTCAACTCCTGTCCAACAAGATAACCCACCCAGGCAGGTAAAAACCTGTCCATGTAGATTCTATTAATCCTTCTAGACTCAGCACACCTTGTTTTTGTTACCCTCTTGTGGACAGGTGAGTAGAAGTCTATGTGTGAGAAAACTAGAAGGCTTCTGAACATTGTCTTCTTAATTGTGATTGTCTTTCTTAGTATTAATACAATTACTAATAAAGACTATTGCAAGTAAGAAGACTGTTGGAGCATACTACTTTTCTCATAAATCTTTCTATAAAAAGTACAAAAGCATTGCAAGTCACCAAAATCTGGTGGCAGATCGAGCGTAGAAAGGTATACTGACATTATGACGTTATTCTGTGACATGCAAGTTTCAGATAAATGTAATTTGGAGATTCCCAGCTAAGTCAGTAACTATGTGCAGTTTGCAAGCATTTGGCCTACAGGTTTTGCTTCTTGCAGAGGCGGGCCATTCTCATTGTCCTCAGGGATGAAAGCCGACACCCAGTCAGTAGAGCAGCAGAATAATGGGAAGCCCTAGGCAGGACTCGACCTGGCAGGGTTCATTCTTACTCTCTAAATGACATAATGGTGGTAGAACAAAGTCACCTTTGAGGAGGTGATCAGCACGAAAGCATTCCCCCGTCTTGGCATCTTTCACCATGTAGTCTGCAAATTTATCCACATGCCCTGATGTCCTGGGGAGAATAAACAACTTATTACACAAAGTTAATTTTATGTCCAGTCTGACTTCACTTCTTATTTTCTTGATCTGCAAGCACCTAGAATTGAATGTGAATTGCATCAAATGGTATTAATTGCCTATGCTTGTATTTAAGTCACTGAAGTAGTTTAAAGGAACAGTTCAGCCAAAATACCAACAAAAAAAAAAAAAAGATATCTTCTCATTTACCCCAGGTACACAGCAGTCACCAAATAGACAGTGAAAGAACAACAAAATGGATCTATGCACCAACAAGTACGAATTAGAAGCTGATAAATACGGTTTGACAGTGTTCTTCAAAAGGAAATAACATAGCAAAATTCTTCACCCCCAGTGGATGCAGATCATGCCTGGTATCTGTGTCATTAGTACGTGGGGAAATAGCTTTTTTGTATTTTGGGTGGACTGTTCCTTTAAGTAGTGAAGCTGCTGATGTCACCTACTTGAGCACAGGCTCAGGTGTCAGCATGGTGCAGTCAATCTCCAGGATCTGCTCCTCCTGGATGAAGTGCTGCCTCCAGGCCTGCAGGATGTTGTTCTTCAGGGCACAGCCCACAGGGCCAAAGTCATACAGGCCGCTTACACCTGAACAATAAGCAGATCACCACAGACTGAACAGTCACTGTGCTGTAGTGAAATGTTTAAAGTGAATCACTATTCTGCATTTGCATTCTGATTTAATTTGTCTGCCACATTATTGCATGCATGGTTTCCTGCTGTTTGTATTCCCCTTTATTTGGCCATTCATTATTGTGTTTTACCTCCATAGATCGCAAAAGCCTGATCATAGAAGAATCTCCTTTTTAATGTATCCTCCATCTTTGATCTGTCAACAGTGTCATCTTTGGGCTGCAAAGTGAGCTCCTAGAAGCAGGGATTCAGGATTGCATGATGGTTTACATCTTGATTTAAACAGATCAGATGAGATTAAAACTGAGCAACATTTTGAATATATCCACAATCTGAGATGTTTCACCCCTGTAATAAAACTGAGATATGGAGCCAAAGGGTAATGTGTTTTATATGAGGGAGAGAACAAGAGAGCAAAAAAAGACAGCAGGTTACTAGACTCACCTTTGCTTCAAGAATCCTCTTCCGGGCTTTCAGCTCTGCCACAGCTTTGCTGAAGTCCTGCTCAGGGGCGCCCTGCTCTTTCATTTGGCGCACCAATTCACCCTGAGCAAAAACAAGCACAAAACTGTATACTTTCACTTTCTCGTGTGGGCATACACAACCTAAAACAACTCTACGAGAGAATCTTTTTATTATTATTTTGCAAGAGTTAGGGTTAGAGTTGTCAAAGATTCCTCTCATATGCAGATTAAATTCCCTACATTACCTTTAGCTCAGTGATGTAGTGCTAAATAAAGTGGGCAAATTGTTTCCTCCTGTCAGTAGTCAACCATCAAAATAAATGACGCTTTCAGAAAATCATAAATTTTGCCTAAAAAAATACTGTTCTCGTTCACTTTAGCCTTCAGTTTCGCGCTACCTAATACCATTAATACAGGGCAAAAATCACCAGCGTAAATTTTTTACATAGTGCAAAAAAACCCCAAAAAACTCTTTAATCAACATTTGTCATACACCAGTCAACTCCAAATAACTGAAAATCAACGCTTTCGAGCAGTGCAAGACTTTTCCGCAGACAAAACAGTGGGTAAAATCAGTTCAGAGTGATCCAGTTGTAGCTCTAGGTGAATAACCTGGCAGGAAAACTCACCTGTTCCCTCACAGCCTCCCTTAAAGGAGCCAGAACTTCTTCCATATTGACACGTAGTGAGGCCTTGGTGCGAAAAGCCAGGCTGCTGCTCCTCTTGCAAACTGCGGTGCTGCTTTGCTTTGAACTGGAGTTTCACATTTACTTTTCCTTAAACTGGGCGAAACACTGGGAGGCGCCTATAATCCAGTCTCGTAAATAGCAGCCCCTGAAACCCGGGTTTTTGTTGCATCAGCCATAGAGCGACCCTATGGCGACACGATAAAATAACAAAACGCGTGTGGCAATAAACAGTTCTGACGGATTCATTTTATCACTGTAAGAAGACTCAAGCAAAACATTCAGACTGAATGGGCATGCAAGTTTTTCTCTTTCCTGCAATGCCCCGCTTCATTCATGTTTACACACACACACACACACACACACACACACAGGTGCGGGCTGCGCAGTACAACCATTTGGCTTCTATTAGGCTATACAGGTGAGGGTGAAGTGCCTTGCTCAAGGGCAAACAGTGGCAGCTTGTGCCCCAGTAATGATCAGCCTTCTATCGCCAGCTAGTGGCGAGTATAAATAATTACGAAGACCTTCCTCATTATCCCCCTTTTCACCTTATCTCTCTTTACACGCGATAAATTATATGGATATCCGGGCTTACGGTTTCCTCATATAAACTGAGTTTACGTGAAAATGCCTAATCATTATTAAAGTTCAATAATAATAAACCTTTATTTATAAATGACAACTGTAACAATTATCAATGACCTGTGTGATATTTAGCTGTTTTAAATGTGTAATTGCCAAATTCATACTAATTTAGATTTATAACTTAATTTTTCAAATCACAGCGCATGCTCACAAATAAAGTCAACCGGAGCTCAGTTGTTAGTATTTTGCTATGTGCTCTTATTATACTGTTCTTGTTTTGTTTCATTGTGTCCAATTTTATTTTAAAATTTTCGGCCTTTTCAAACAGCAGCTGTACTTTTGGTTTCACTTTCATGCTGCAGGCTACTTAGTGGGCACAGAATTTATGAATGGATCTAAAGGTAATATTATTTGTAGCAGTATAAGAAGCCTATCACCCATTAATAGTACGCAACAGTTGATTATTTTACCATTGCTTTTTATTGTTGAAGTAATATTTCTGTGAGAACATATTGTGTTGTAATCTTCCCATTTTTTTTCTTTTGAGACTTAAAGTAATTGTAAGAATACAGGTTTATTGATTTAGGGGCAATAGGCCAACAGGAAAAAAATATTTTACTGTTATACAGTGTAGATTAGTAGCAATGGGTTCTCAATCAAGTCATAACAAATGTGTTGATAACGATTTAAGTTTCTAAAAGACAAATTGTGGTATCTGCAAATGATGCGATATGGTTGCACCTTTTTATCAGTGACACAAACAGCAATGCAACATAAACATTGTTTACTTGCAAAAAACATCATCTGAATTTACTTTCCTGGCCACCACAGGAGGAAAACGCCCAGATTGTACATGATGTGACACTTTAGTGAGCGCCTTTTCAAAAACCCCTCATAGTATAATGATGTAAATTTGCAGTATGGGTGCAGTAGGAATCAAACCCCCAACACTTAAAACTGTTAGGGCTGTTATGCAGGACCACTGCACATTAATGACTGGTTAGTTAGACTTTCATGATTCACAAACTTCACAGAAAATACTGCAGTTATATGCCTGTGTCCAGTAAGTGCTGGCTGTTTTTATTTATTGAATCGAAATTATTAAACATCTCAATCCAATACGCCCAAAAACTGGAACGGTGAGTCTCCTCCCACAGAAGACTCAACAACCTGATCAAGTTTCCTCCCTTTTAAAACATATGAGACATGCCCTTACATGGATGAAATGTTTCTCATCAAGGGAACAACAGTCTTTTGACACCCTTCCACAACTGTTAGGTACCATGAATACATGACATTTAATTAGAAGTTGAATTTCGGTGATTGCAGCAGTGTAGAACACAAACGAGCTCAGTGCACCACTACTGCTTGTCACAATACAGTTGCAATATTCTTCCTATTGATGCATATGCAAAAAAGTCTGGATTTTCATTTGAGTGAGTGGCAGGTGAGTGAGCTTTATTCTTCAATTGTGTCCTTCTTGCTGGTCTCCTGTCCTTCAAAGATGGGGTACTTGCTCTCCACTTCAGCCCAAGTCAAGGTGCCATTGGCCAGATCTCGAACTATCACAGGCAAGTCGCTGACCTGAGGAAAGAGAACAAAAAAATATCACCTTAAATACAGGCTTTCTGGACTCACAACATACTAAAATACATAGCAAGAAGAGCCTATCAACAGTTTTAGATGTAAAAATACACAAAAATAGTTTTCAAAGCTGTGCTTCAACACCTGCTGCAGGCCTTGGAAGAAAAGTGGTAGATGGACCTGCTGTGAAACAAAAAATGCTAGACAACTCAGTCTCTGAAGAAAAGGGCATGTGCTATACCTCGGCCCTGATCTGTCTCATTGAGTCTCGGTCTCTCAGAGTTGCAGTGTGGGGCGTTTTGTTCACTGTGTCAAAGTCAATGGTGATGCCAAAGGCCACTCCGATCTCATCTGTCCTGGCGTAGCGCCTCCCGATGGATCCTGAGGAGTCGTCCACTTTGTGAGACACACCGTTTTTGGTCATCGCCTCAGCTGAAAGAAGCACGGAGAAGAAAATGAGCCATTAGTTTATACAAAAAGGCTTTCTAAGGTATAAAATCTGATGACAAACAAGGTAAATGTTGAATGTATTGTTTATATAAATGTATATGTAAAGCAGGAATGAGAGGGCAAGAAGCAGTTGGATATAACCAAGCCAACAGAACATGCAATTTCTCCTCTTCACTGATAAAAAAAGGGACATACATGATCATTATGTGGGTACTTACATAACTCCCTCACGAAAGGCATGAATTCCTGGTTTTGGCTCAAAGGAAGGACGGAACATTTGTATGGAGCTACAGTAGCAGGGAAGCTGAAATACTGTAGAAAACAACAAAATTGTCAGAGCAGAAGAAAACATTCAAATTCAGAGGCAAATAGTCAAACAACAGTGTACTGTCCTACACAGTGCTGTTGATAAAGGCCGTCTACTTACTGTTCTTTGCTCATCGCCTTCTCTGACATGGAATGTGTGCTCAAAGATGGTGTACATGATTCTACCGATGCCAAAGGAGGGCTCGATTACATTGGGAACAACTTCCTCCACTGCAAACAAGAAAGACACACAGCTGAGTTGTAGAAGGTGTCACTCTCAGTTGTTTTCAACCAGTCTCTCAAGAGTAAACCTCACCATGCAGAGTCTTCTGGAACCTCTTTACGCTGACCATGTCCTTTGTCAGTTTGAAAGACTTGCCCTCTGTCTCGATGGTAAATTCTCTGTATGGTGAAAATTAGATATTGAAATTACAAAGCTGCAACTATTCAACACGTGTCCATACTGCTCCATATGACTGCAGCTGTAAGCACTTACCCAGTCTCATTGAGCAGCTGTTCCTGTTCTGTAATGAAGCATTCATCACACACAGCGAGATACTCCATGGCTAGCTTAGCATCCTTCTTGTAGGCCTTGCCAATGGCTCCCTTGTTGGGCTCAAACTGGACGACATTTACAACTTTGTGTGAAGAAGTTAAGGAGTTACAGTGGAATAACAAGGGTACTCAGAAGTGGTTCAGCGTTCAAAGAATTTCTTCTGTAGCATTAATGCTGCCGCAGTATAAGGATATGGGTTCTTTTAGAGGCTTTTCAGCGACTAGAGGGACCTTTGTAGCCCGTGCATGGCATTTCAGATCGTAGCATGATCGGTCGGCACACCCCACAATCTCTATCCAGCCCTGCAAGGAACAAACATTACAGTGAGCAACGCTGTGTGGAAATCCTGATATAGAAATCTCTCTCTGTGGTCATAAACACTGCAAGGAAGCAATGTGAGCATACATAGGAGGTTTTGGTCTCAGCATCCCAGCAGTCGCAGGCGTAATGGGCCATCTCGTTGTCCATGTGCTGACGGAAGCGAAGCTTGTCTTTGGCCACACCAACTTTAGTAAGGTAGAGGTAGATCCTCCCAATGAAATATCCCAGGACGGAGTTATTGATCACTCCCTAGATGAGACAGAAGGTGAGGATTACATTTGGGGTAGATCCTATTTCTTTCAGATATTGTCACCATAGTGGACCAAAGATTATCCTAATAGATAACCAAAGATTATATGAGACATATAAACCCAGTCCCAATGTCACAGCTGACATGATGATCCTCACCTGCTCCACAGCATCACCCAGCCTCATGATCTGGGCAGACTGACCGCTTGTCTGAGCCTTGGAGGAGTACAACATGATGTCTAGGTCGGCAACATTGGGGAATTTAGGGTGAACCTTCTCAACTGGGTCCACAAAGTGCTCGATCTCAGCCATGGTGAACTCTCTGCAGGGAAATGTGGAGCAGTTACAAGTCTGCGCAATCTCTCACATTTAGCAGAGAGAAAATCACCTCTTCAAATAGTAGGGAGGCGCCAGAGGATCACTCACCTAACACGGATGAGTCCAGAACGAGGAGAGATTTCATTCCTGAAGGAGTTGCCAATCTGAGCAGCAGCAAAGGGCAGTTTTCCCTGGTTGAACTCCAACAGACGCTTAAAGTTGAGGAAGATTCCCTGAGCTGTTTCAGGCCTCAGATAGCTGCAAATTGGATTTATTTATAACTGTCAGACAATAATAATAAATTTCACAGCATTAAAAAAAAAGGTTTGTGGGTGTAAGTCCACAGTGTTTATGTTGGTCTTTACCCTGGCATGTTCCCCCCTGGTCCAATGGACGTCTGAAACATCAGGTTGAAGGAGATGGGAGGTGTGAGGTCATTTCCTGTGGTTGGTGACTTGACGTTGTATTTCACAAAGAGATCGGTAAGTTCTTGCTGGGTATAGTTGTCCATCTGAAAATAAAATTAGACAAAAGCTCAAGTAAACCTTGTTACGATT
>OMKZ01018206.1:0-16551 GCA_900302535.1 Neoniphon sammara | reverse complement strand
CCTTGTTACGATTTCTAACTGTCACAAGTTTTTGCACATCCCAGGAGGAGCAATTCTCCTCAGCAACGCTCACCTGAGTGATAACATCCTCCATCTCAGCCTTCTTCTCCGCAGTGCACTTCTTATCAGACATCAGCTTCTGGAGGTGCGCTGTGGGATGCACCAACACAGAAAACAAGGACATTTTTTAAATGGATGTGTTTTTACTTGACGGACTGCAGCATCACATATTTTTGTCACAAGGATGAAGTCGATTAAAAAAAGGGAACACTTGTTTTAATTCTATTGAAAGCATAATTAAAAGTCCAGAAAAAATCAGTGGGGAAAAAGCACAAACTTTTAGATTAGGAATGTAAAAAAAATCGAAATGTGTACTGGCAATTAAGTTCTTATCAGAATACTTCATTTTGACAATTTAGACCATTTTGTCTCCACATCTCTGAAAGAGGACCAGAACTGTTCTGTGAATATCTCTATCCCTCCACTAGCTTTTGGCACAGCTCCAGCCTCTGTGATCCTAGACAGCTTGTATCCCGATGAGAGCCCTGTGTGATTCCTGCTGATCCAGCCACTTCCATTCTCCCTGAGGCTCAACACTGATACTCTGGGCCTTGCCAAACAGCAGCAGCCGCCATGGATAACACATGAGGTTGGACCGTGTCCACCTCTTCTTCAGCAGGCACCCACGAATATTAAAGATGATGAACTTCTGAAGACCCCCAATGCAGGCAGGTGTATTCGGGTTGACTTTACTTTAGTTCACACAGTAATACAAGCTAAATCAACAAGTGCACTAAAAGGAATACAGCCAGACTTACCTTTGAGGAGGTGGTCGGCTCTGAAACATTCACCATTCTTGACATCTTTCACCATGTAGTCGGCAAACTTTTCCACATGTCCTGATGTCCTGGGGAAATGATGTTATAAACAAACAAACAGGACACTTGAGCATGAACTTCTCAAAAAATGGCACGATTCATGTTTGCATTAAAATTCACAATAATGTCTCTGCAACCGGGCTATGGAAGGCTGCTATGGTGGCAGCTCCCATGCATAAAATCGCAGAATCAATGTGTGCCTGCCAATCAAAACCCACAGATCAGCACTTTGGAGCTGTCTCTAGGAACCACGAGGCACTCTTTTCAGCCCATGTCTAACCTTGGACTCAGCTATATATTTACAACTTAAGGGTTTCTTTACAAAATGCTACAAATTTTGGAAGGCTTTTATTTTGTGAAATTAATCAGACGCAATATGAAAGATGTAAATGATTATGTCCTCAAAAATGACCTATTCTTGAAAAGAAATGTCTTTGCATGACTCATACCTTCAACATTAACTCATAATGTGTTTCACTTTCATGCCAGCAGTCAGTATGGACGAGTGTTTTTTTATTTATATTTTTTATAAATGTTAGGTATCTCATTTTGGTATGAAACTCTTCGTATGATAACTAAAAACAGTTAATACCTGTAGATGACACGAGACTGAAAAGCAGCAATATGCACTAAAGCTTTTTGTCCTTTCCACCTACTTGAGCACAGGCTCAGGTGTCAGCATGGTGCAGTCAATCTCCAGGATCTGCTCCTCCTGGATGAAGTGCTGCCTCCAGGCCTGCAGGATGTTGTTCTTCAGGGCACAGCCCACAGGGCCAAAGTCATACAGGCCGCTTACACCTGCAGAGCAATACTGCATGGTAACAGAATGCTTAAAAAAAACTATGTGTAACGTGGTTTATGCATCAACCTAAACCTAGATTCCCTACAATGCTTGTCCTAATCTCACCTCCATAGATGGCAAAGGCCTGGTCGTAGAAGAATCGCCTCTTCAGGGTATCTTCCATCTTGGTTCTGTCTACTATGTCATCTTTGGGCTGCAAGGCCAGTTCCTGCATGGGTAATTAGAAAATGCATTATTGTTTTGTGACTAAACTTCTTTCATCTATATTACTCTGTCCAAAAAGAATTTAAGATAGCAGGTCAGGACACTCAGTTTAAGTAGATTATAAGAGCTAATGGCTTACCTTGGCCTCAAGAGCTCTCTTCCTTGCTTTCAGTTCAGCCACAGCTTTGGTGATGTCAACATCAGGAGCACCATCCTGTTTCATTGTGCGGACAAGATCCCCCTGAAACAGACAAGTGTCGTGAGACTTGAGCCTAGGTCCAGAGGAACAAACACTTTAGGTCTACGCATGTTTGCACAGCGACAAGCACGCAGTCCGATGATACTTGTACAAAATCGTCAGCTTTCAGCAGCTAACAATACGGTAGCACCATGAGCTGGGCCTTTCCTCTTAACCCCACCCTGCTCACAAACGTCTGCAACAGCTGCATACTGAAACGTGGCAAAGATACATAGAAAGGCCGGTAGGGCGCAGAGTCTCACATTTGTCAGCTAACGTTAGCTAGCAAGCAGCAGGCTAACAAATGGCTGTCCTCATTCATTGACAACTCCATAGGCAGCCGGGCAAGTTAGCCGGTTAGCCCGATGAGAATGGTATGAGAAGACACAAAGTACATATTATATCTAAGGTTATCTCATGCAAAGTAGCAGTTGTTACTGGGCGGGTGATAAACCAGTGTTACCTGTTCTTTGACTGCAAGCCTCAATGGGGCAAGAACCTCTTCAATATTTCCATCCATGTTTTGTCCTTCCGAAAGCTCTAACCAAAGACTTCTCTTCTTTTTCTTACGCAAGCCGACCGACAGCGAAAACGGCCTGTTTTGAGGCTTGTAGCGGAGCGACTGCCGTACAAGTTGGACTCTCGGTACCAGGCAGACAGAGGAAATCTCAGTGCTGGTCCTCAGCAGTGCTGATGTTGCGCTACGAAGCATGGACCGCGGTAATGCGAGAGGAAAAGAATGATGAAATCTCTGGAAATAAGTAAATGAGGCTTCCGCTCTGGACAGGCACTTTCGCTACGCGTTTCAGGCAAATGTACTCAGTACTGTATCCACACATTCGACAAATCCAATAATGTAAAAATAAATAAATCACCTAAATAAATAAATAAATAAGACTATTTTGAATTTTAGGGAAATTTGCTAACATAATTTCTGTCGTGAATCACACTCTGAATCAAAGTTACAAGCACACATCCATTGAAACACGTGTTAGTTTTATTTTTTTCATCCATCCGTGCTATTAAATTTCTTAATCACAAACTACTATTTGCAATAGAAGTATCTAAACCAGATGTTTATATTTTAAAATTTGAATGTCATCAAATCCCTAAAAATTGAAGGGAAACGTAAGGAATGTAGGGGAATGTAACCTTTCTAAATTGTTCTAATAAAAATATTCACTGAAAGGATCTAAAATAGTTAAGCTACATTGCAAATGTTTTTAATTGTAACTTATTTTAGTAATGTTGTATTCTCCTCCTCCTATCTTGTCTCCTATTTAATCATGTCCGTATTTTTAATGCTATTATTAGTCTACAAAATAAAATTAAGACACTGTGCACCTCCTCCTTTGATGAACCAAGGTTTATTAGGTTTGATTACATTCCATACTGTTGGACATGGCAAATATAAAAAGAAAGAACATTGTTTGCACTTCAGAGAATTGATGAATAAATGCATTATAGCCTACATACAATAATACAATAAATACAATAATAAAATACATTTTTGTAAATTTGAGGTATTTTTGCAGGCGAGATTTTGTATTTGACATTGCAGATGTAGACATGATCATTTTTTTAAAAAGTAGTTTGAACTACCTTCTCAAGGCCATTTCAGGTAAAGCCATATTCTCATCCAGGTAGCTTTGCTAAAACTGAACCTCTTCCAGGGCCAAATAATAGGTACTTTGTAAAACAATTATTTCAAAGTAGATTCCCCAGCACTTTTGATGGATAAAGGAGAAGGTGCTTGTTTTTACAATTCCCTCCTAGACTCTGCTGTTGGAACTGAAGAATGTTTGACCATAGACTTCTCTGAAATATCAACGAAAACCCTCTGAATTTACAATAAAAATCCACTGCTGAGTATTTGCACTATTCATTATCTGCCCCTGTCATTTCCTTTAGTGGATTCACTTGTTTGCAAAGACAAGGAGCCGTTCATTCTACCCAGAGAAGAGTAGATAAATCCCAGACACTTCATGCACCTCTAAGGCATAAATGTAATCGTCTCAGCCTTATTAAAAGCTGTCTTGATTTTCCAGCAGAATGACCAGATGTGACCTTTCCTGTTTGAAACTGTTTAACAACCCTTCTTTGATACAAAAGTTTCCCGACACTTGATTGATGATGGCTGGTTTCTCAAGGTCTCTTCTGTCAGTTCCTGCTGTGTCAACACTCGTATGTCAAAATCTGTTGTATGTTGCTTGACAGTAAAGAGCCCTGAGCTCAGGTGGTCATGTTGGATTTTTGACTCGATCAGTTTCACTGCCAGTGAGTCAGATCCTATTGTAGTCAATTCTAGTTGCACTAAAACCTTTTTGCGCATTTGTATACCTGCTCCTGATGACCTGTTCCTTTTCTCATTGATTATGGAGCCCACATGAAAAGACAGTGGGAAGAAATATAGGTTTTTCAATGAGACAGAGAACATGAAACATAACAGGTGGGAAAACACATAAATATAATTATGGCCCTTTTATTGGGATGGCAGCATTCCAACTATATTTAACTATATATAACTAGCAGTGTTACTTTGTATTACTGACAGTAATATATAGTTATATACTGTATGTAGTTCATTTAAAGGCAGCATAGATGAGCAAAAGAAAAAGACAATTAAAAAGAGGGCTCATAAGCATCCCAGGGGTAGAATGGTAGTAAATATAATGCAGCCTGTCCCCCTGAAAATGTTGTTTTGTCATACCACAAACTACTTGCAATACAAAACTTATGATAGGCTGTCACGATGATATATATAGAATAAATTGCCCAATCCTATAGATTTTGCAAGAAAAGGCATCTGAAAGTATCTGAATGTAATTAGATAGGTAATCCATCTGATAATACTACTGGATGAATTTCAAGCAGGAAATCTGCAGGTAATCTGTAATTTACTGCATCACATTTTCAAAGTTATGTTGTTGAAGCTGCCCACAAGAGCTTTCAAGAGTTGTTGTAAATCAGCGTTATTGAAAAACAGCCTACAGTCAGATAAATGCTCCACAAGGTGGCAACATAGGCAAGCTAATGATCATTAGCTGCTGCAGGAGCAAATCAACAAGCAAAACAAGTAGTAAATGTCCAATAAATGTCTTGTTCACAAAGGTTTTTATTTTATAACTAATGTGTGTGTGTTTTATCAGATGTGTATGTGATTTATTATAGTGAGGGCATTTTTATTTGTCTCTGAAATATGTTTTATTATTTACTCTATTTTAAGAACACGTGACAGTTAAAGCAGCTAAAGATTAGTTTTGCATGTATTTTAAGTCTCTCATTTAGTATCTGCAAAAACTGAAATATGACAGATGGGTGTTGTGATTTATAAGCTTAAAAACCATTCAGACATCAGCCTCTCCAAGAGCAAATGGGAGCACGGGTTGTTTTTAACTTTCAGCTTATTTTATGTTTTGTTTCAACTTTTCTTTCTTTTCATTTTTAAGTGAGCCTATTTCTAAACAGTGTCCACTTTTTAACATGTGGATTATCTGACCATATGACTTTTCTTAGTTTAGGAAAAAGGATATAGTAGCCTACACATACAATAGAGCATACTATACAATATCATGTAATCTGGAAAGAGGATTTTCCCACTTTAATGCAAAAGAACCCTTTTGCAGCTAATTTTCTACTTCAAGCTGTGGTAATTCTGAACATCAGACCATCATCCGTCCTTGTACTGAGTCTGTTTATTAGCCTCACCATGCCGTGTTTATGTGGGGAGGATCTCAACTGTTTGACAACTTGAGGAAACGGAGTGAAAGAGGCCCAGGGAGCATTATGTATTTTAAATTCCTTACTGCGCTACACCACACCCACATTCATAAAACATTCAAGAACCCAGCAGCCTGCCAGCAAACCCAAGGTATTTTTACGGTGGTGAAAAAGATACTTTGCGTCCTATCAAAGTCAATATCAAAACCAGATTCAGTTCAATTATTCATCAATAGGAACATGTCTCATTATGCAGACGTGTTCCTGAAGCGCCGTGCCCCTCAAACACCTCAAAAAGAAATGTCAGAGGCCACTAATATTTTATGTCTCTGAAGCAAGAAATTAATAGGACGGTGTTGGTCTCAAATTTTAACTCTCAGCATGGATCTGGTCCATGTGGTGCTGGTTCATAACGTATGGACACTCTTGTATGCTTCTGCCACTCTCCACTCCCTTCGTTAACAACGGGGTGGTGAGGTGTTTCTCAGCAAAGCTCCCTTTGCCCTGCAGTTGTCATTTTTCAAAGAGTGATCATTTGTGTTCTCGAATAAGCCCGTAAAAGTACTGCTGTGCTAAGTCCAACAACCACACAGCCATTCATTCTGCTGACTGACTGCTGTTTGCAGCTACTGTCTCGTTGATGATAACATATTATAGTTTACAGGCAAGACAGCAGTCAGGTGCAGTGATTGAGAGAGACAGACAGAGATAAAACAACTGACTTCACTGTTTTGACATGATGACCAAGAGCAAAAAGGGAAACCAATAAGATAGCTTTACTGATGACTAGAATCACAGTTTTAAGTTAATACAAACTGATGCCATGCGGGTCATTTTCAAGCACATCAGTTTCAGGGTAATGATTAAAACTGACTCATATTAGGCAAGGTTCCCTGAACAAATTTATTCAGCATCCAACAAAACTGATGTGACCTAATATGACAGGTTGAAAAATCCAATAAGTGCCACTCTTGGGAAGTGGGCCTAAACAACTTGCATTTTTTTTCCATTTTTACTCCTCTCTTTGTGAATGAAGGTGGAGTAATCAAATATTTAGCACACATCCATTTCCTACATTTAATTGTGAAATTTGATTTTCAACATGCAGTGCTTGAACAGTGTTGCTGTCGAGTTGGACCAAAAGACACCATCAAAATGTTTATTGATAGGGATTTGCAACAACTTTATCACTTTATCTTGAAGAAACATATACATTTACTACAACAAGCAATAACAACGATAATATACACACATTTATCAGTATACTGTACCTGCACTGATTTATCTACACATTGTGCAATAATCAATGAGTTCTGAAACGCAAATTAAATGTTTGTATGCCAATATTGTCAAGTATGATTTCTTTTGCAGGTGGCCATTGTAAAACCCTGGATTTGTCTCCACCACACTCCTGTTTTCATGTGTGGATTTATTCATCTGTGTACTGTAACCGGGTTACACACAAAGGTCCTGCATAGTCAGATTTCAAGAGGTCAGTCTTGACATTGTAACCCGAGGCTGATCGTCAAGTGGTGAGATGAGATTGTGAAGTGGCTCAGAAACACTAGAGCTGTGCTGTGTTGTGGTGTCAGTTGTACGTACCTTATTACAACCATTGAAACAGGCACTGACCCGCATTGGAAGCACCCTGCTGATTACATCCTACAGATGCTCGTAGATAACACACCAATTATGATCAGCATCAACAGATGACACCCTGCATTTACTTCTGTTTTGTTCTCTTTCCCCCACAGCTGACAGAACCTCACTGTAGAAATGATGCAGCTTTTCATACTTCTGCATCCCTTGTGGGGTCATTTGGGGATGTGTGGGCATCAGGCACATTAAAGCGACAGCCAAGGTGAAGAGGGACTAACATTCACACTTCTCACTTCTGGCAACATGCCAGAAAACCACTTTATCTCATTTGTTGCTATTTTATAACCCTCTGAGGCTGAAATAGCATGAAAAATGTTTGTATTTCGGTCCATGTGTGGATGAGGTCTTTGGTGCACATGATAACATCAATGCAAGGGTTGTACCCACTATAAACAATACAGGTTTAATCAAATAGGTTTAAGAATTTATTTTTGTAGAGCATACTGTCTTGTAAAAAAAAAAAAGTAATATCCTTCACACTGTATCATAGGCTGTGTTCAGATAATTGTTTCAGATTACACATAAATTGGCCAATAATGTGTTGTTATATACAATAGAAATTCATCAAAAATAATAGTAATCTGAGCGGATAAAACATTTTTTATGTTTGGAAACATGTAGTCAACGCATGGGAATCAAATGTATTTCCAGTGTCGAATTTGGGGGGGAAAATAGCTGAAATAAGTGCATTCAGTACATTTTTAGCCAGTTGCTGCTTTTTTGTAACATGTATACTTAAGTATATGTGAAATGTATTTTGTAAACACATTCTGAAGTAACCCGCAGGCCTATGTGAAATGCAGTTTTTTGCAGTATGAGTTAAGAATACCAACAAAAACTGTACGGTGGGCCGAGCTTAGCAGAATGTGGTTTTCAGCATGAACTGAGGGGAGTAATAGAAATGTTGAAGGCGTATTGTAGTGAGCCTACATGGTCCTGTGGCCAGGAGGACGGTCGCCATCTCTAGGTAAACACTGTAACCATATCACGCACTTGATATTGTAGTGTGGATTGAAGCCGGAGCGTACAGTAGCAGAAGGCGGGGGCTATGCTGCCTGCAACAACCACGGCGGACAGACGCGGTTTCAATGCAGGATTGACGCTTTGTTTGTCTCCCAGACATCGCACACGGACTGTCATCTCAAATGTTGGAGATTGAAATTTCTTCTTGTTTTCCAGCTCCGGGGAATGCGACTGCATGCTTCGAATAAAATGGGATTTTAATGCTGCAAACACCGGACGCTCTAGCCTGTACACAGTCAGGGACTGTATGCTTGGTAATGATTGCCAAGGAATAAAACTGTGTAGCCGGAGGAGCATAACATCTCGTTTCCATGGACAACACGTCCATAATAACACAGGTTGCAAATCCAAAAGAGGAGGAAAGTATTTCTTCAGGTCAAGATAAAGGTAAGGCACGCAGAAATGTCAATTGTCACACAGCCGTTTCGACGTGGCCAAACCCCAAATTTTCATTTACAGCTATTTTGGTGCAGCCTTTTTCTGTACCCAAAGATTGTTTACGCTGCACGGTGCCAATCTGATCTGCAGCCCTCAGTGCAGATACTGGGCTCCTGACTGCAACAACTGATAGCAAGCCAGAGTATCGACGGAAAACCTCCATTGTTCAGTTGAGGCAGAGAAGCAGAGTCAGAGCCGTCAGTCTGTCATTGTAAATATCAAGCTGGCACTATACAGTGTAAATTTATATCAAGACCATTTCATTTACACCCAGACTTAATGTAATGCACTGCAGCCTAAAGATTTTGTTACTTGAAATAAGTGATGTTCCCCCCTCTTTAGTGTGTGGAGGGGTTTACTACAGGGGGCGGGTACTGCACTCCGTTTTCCCTCTTCTTGGCGGGATCCCTGAATGCATCACAGACAGTAAAATGCTCAGTTTTTATCATGAGAGATGGGAAAGAGAGGGCAAACACAACAGCAGTGATCAGAGGTCATGTGAGCCGTCCAGCTATAGTTATTGAAGGAAGACTCTCCTTTTTATTTAGATTGCATTTACTATATGTATTATTTTAAAAGTGGAAGTCCTTGTGTGTTGTTGAATGCATCTGTGCAATTCAAATAGGTCAAATGCTGGCAAGCCAAAAATGACATCACATTGATATTAAGGGTATATATACATATACATATACACACATCCATTATTATTTGAAGGAATTGAAATGTAGTAGGCAAGCATCAGCTGTGAGTTTTTGAGTCATACCTGAATGTAATATCAACATCATCATCTGCCTCGCACAGCACTTGTGATAAACCGTATTTGTTTACACATGTGCTGTCAGAAATGCCCTGTCTGTGCTGGTAAAATGTGCCTGAAAATATCCCAACAGCTGTTCTCCAGATTACGGAGAGGGAATGAAAACGCATTTCTCTCTGTTGTCTTGCACGAGGGTCACCAAGGCTCGCCGATTCACCATTAGCTGATGACATCAATGACAAATCCCCCCCCATGAGTCAGGAGCTTTTCGGTTTTCATTAAGTTTGAGAAGTATTTCTCTAGTCTGCACTGGTCGGTATTCTGCACTTAAGGATTACACTTGTTCCTAAACTCTAAACAGCATCCTGGAGGAAACTCCAGTCCACGTTGTGCATAAAATGATCAGTAAATGAGATGTTACTCAGTCGGCGGTGTACGGCGTGCACACACAGGATACAAAGGGCAGTGTGTGTGTCCACTGGAGGTCTCAGCTGGAGGGAGTGTTGCTGGGACCTTTCCCCAGCACCCATCCCCCTGAGCCATGAGGGTGCCTGCAGGCCAGATGGTCCAGAGGTTCCTGCTGCATCCACAGCTCTGCTGGAAAAAGGTCACTCTCCTGCTTCACCCTCTGCTGAATACCACTGACCTACATGAACTGTGACTCATCGACAGCCCGGCAAACGCTCGTGAAGTGAACTGACAATCAACACATAATCTGCTTTGGTATAAAATTGGACCCAGATATAAGTCACCATCAGGAGGCTTCAACCCGCCTGTATTCTTTAATTCAAGAACGCATCTTCCTCTTGACTCACCTGAGGTAAACTGGATGTCTACATTTGAATCTACCTCCAGGAATGAACTACATGATCATGACCAGTTAAATCGATTTATGAGACAGCACACTTTTTAGTATGTTCTACTCAAAAGCTGGCCCCTGATCCCCCGGCACTGCCTCGTTAATTAAAAACTCTCTGGTCATCATAAGCACATCAGTGAAAATCACTGAGATACTGCACTGAAACAATGAAATGTTACTCTCCAAATGTCTGGAGAGGGTTAAAAAAAAACAAAACAGCAGTCTGAGGGGTTTTTGAAGCACATTTTTTAGCCCTTGCATAGAGTTCCCACACTTTCTTGTCCACAACATCCTGCTTGTCTTGGACAATAACACCCAGATGACAAGTGGAATCCAACAATTAATCTGGCAGGATAAAATTCAGGGTCAGTGACTGACCATGGAGGACATAACACACAGAGTGCGGTTCCTCAAACCACCACTGTGACAAGAATCACCAGGGAGCTTCCTGAATGGAGTCTCTGCCCCTCAGCACCAGTCTGTCAAAGCAGACAGAAAACAGGGCTGTTGTCCGGGACAGCAACTCTCTAACCCGCTCAGGCTGGAGCGAGGCCACAAATGTGTACACACACACTCACATATACACACTGAATATTTCAGAGCACGGTCAGGCTATTTTCAGAGCCCTATCAGTTTCATTCCAAGCAAAGAAATAGTATTTCATTAGAGCCAAGATTTTTGGTCAGGTGGAGATTTTGTCTTGATTCATTATAGATTGTATCAAATGAGGTGAGTGGTTGGATGATATTGGTGTGGCTTCTTTTTTTAGACACAGTAGGAATTGGCTCTCAAAGTTGACCGTGTTGTAATTTTGGAAGATGTACAAGGTTATTTTTGTGGGTTTCAACTTCTGCACTGTATCTGATGTGTACTTCATCAAATAGACAATGGTGAGCACATGTGAACTATTTTTCAGTATTAAAATGTAGTTTTGCTCTGATTGCAACAACAATACTGTGTACTGTGCGTTCACTAAAGGCATGATAATTCATAAAAATGACATACAAGAACACAGAAAGCTGAGAGAATGGTGTTTCTTGTCTTTAAACCCAAATTAGAAATTTAATTCTGCAGCCATTTACTTTTCAGGACCTGATGCAATGAAATGTAATGACGGAACACACCAAGTATTAGGACTCATGAGTCTAGTCAGCCCCAGTCTTGCGTCACAAATCAGTCGGGCTTTACTCTGATAACTCCCACAGTCGGACAGGTATCATTGGGTGAGCCGTTTACCTTAATCAGATTAGGACAAAATCTAAGCTCAGCTGCTCACTCCTGCCGAGGGAGTGATGACAGCCAATTAGAACAAATCAGTGTCTTCCATCCTCATAATAACTATTATGCAATAACTTCTCAAAAATATTTTTCTCTTGGCTTTTGTAGGCCCACTGGATCTCACATCTTCAACAGGAAAGCCATTAAGTATGCAGGGATGAAGCTCTGTGCTCTGTCAACTGTTATAACTCTACATAGTCGTTGGAATAACTTCTATTCTTTGCTTTTTTAATTAAAATTTTAGTACTAGATTATCTTTATTTGACTGCATGCATGGTCGTCCTGGCAGAGGTTAACTTGAGCAAAATGCAATCTCCTAAACAGACATATGTCTTTCTGCCCTGTTATCAACCTGATGGCAGCTCAAGGCTGCAACGAGACAGTATTTGTCATATAACCCATTAACCTGCAGCCTTATCATGGCTGGATCTCATGCAGGAGACCAAATGTCCTGTTAAAATCCTATGACTTCATGTACATATATGTCTCTCTTATGGCGATGAAACCAACAGACAATGTGATTCATAAATACATGGGCACACTGATGTTTGAAACAAGATCGTGACACCCTTAGGGCTTCACTGGTTAGAAAAGCTTTGCACTCTCTCCCCATTCTCTATGTGCTTGGATAAAAGTGTAAGTATATTTACAGTATATACTGCAAAAGAAATCTCCATCTTAGCAACTCATTTTGTCATATTTAGTCTTAAAATCTTGTTTTTCCTCAAAACAAGTGAAAAAAATCTGCAATTATCTCATCTGTGGGATGAGATAATCCCACTTAATTCAAGTGCAGTCTCAGGAATTTTTCTGGGAAAGTAAAAATATGTTGAAACAAGGCAGAATAAGGCCGATCAGCCCATTAGAATCAAGAAAATGACACTTGATTCAAGAAAATTTTCAAACAAGCTCATTAAATTGGAAACAATTGGGATTATCTCATCTCACTGGCAGATTTTTCCCATTTTCTGTTAAGAAAAATTTGATTTTTAAGACTGAATATGCAACTAAATGACTTGTTAAGACACATATTTTCCCAGCATGCAGAAAGAAGGTAAAAATACTCGCAAGCCATAGTTATAATTATGTTTTTAGTGTGATTAAATGTGCATTTGGCCTCTGAGATGTTTCTTGGAATACGGCGCTGTACATTAATAACGTGTTTATGAATTGTGGACCACACCTGCAGGTGTGTGGGCAGCACAGTTAGCGAGGGGAGCGACTGTGAGCTTTGGCTGCCCCGGAGTCCCTGGCACAGCTTGCCACTCTGTGTGTAAAGAAGCCCACAGTGCCCCGCTCTCATAGCCGGCGTAACGCATGGAGGCAAGTGTTGAGTGGAAGAAGATGATGATCCCAGCTCGGTCTGAGGTGCCTTGTGTGTGTATACGTATTTTGGAAACGCACCATTCTGATGTTCAATTTAGTGCTCCCATCGCCCTCCGGTTCTCATTGGATTGTTATGGGCGTAGAGTGATGTCAATATTTTGTGCACCATTTTGATTTGGAGAGAGCGAGATAGAGATAGCGATAAAGAGAGAGAGAGGCGGAGGGAAAAAAGCTGGACTCAGTGTTCTGAAGAGCAGGTCCTTATTACAGATTTATGAGCCTATTTCAGCCAATGCTGCTCAGAAAAGCTGATTATCTGCACCTCCGGGGAACTGTTGGAGTGTTAGATGTTTCCCCAGCACATCTTCATTACTTTAGTTCAATACCATATTGGCCGTCAGGCAGCTGCTTGGGAAGAGTTGGAGGGTTTATTCCAAGCATAAGCTCCTTGACTGATAAGCTTGTTAACTGTATGTGTGGGATTGGCCTCCGTCTCAGTGTGTCATTTTTGAAGAACATGCCTAAAGTAGAAGTCAGGGGATTCTGGTAATTTATGTTTTTGTACTTCTGCCTTCATGCGCACACTCCCACAACATGAGATGAGTTCATGTTTTTGTGGCTGCAAGTATGAAACAAATGTATTGTTGTGTAGTTACACAGTGCTTTTCTTGCTCGGTCTGGAGCTCCACTGGGCTCGTTTGGCACTGTAAGTAACCACATCACACCTAAAGTGCCCAATTTCACTTTAAATTTACTTTTCAACATGCTCATCTTGCATAAGAGCTCATAAACAGCCAGTCATCAGTAGTGGCTCTCCTGCACTGCATCTTAACAAGTCATTTAGTCTCATATTCAGTGTCAAAATCTTGTTTTTCTTCAAACAAGTGAGAAAATCTGCCAGTGGGATGATATAATCCCACTTGTTTCCAGTGCTGTTTGATTTGTTTCAGGATTTTTTTGTGTATTGAAACGAGGCAGAATAATGCAGATCATCTGACTCGTATCAAGAAAATGACACTTGAAAAACAAGAGCACTGAATATGTGTCAAAATGGAGATTTTTTTCAGTGTGGGTATCTGTTTTTACATCAATCTCTTGCTTTTACTTGCAATAAGGCTTAAAAATCTTAGTGCACATGTACAGACTTTGTCCATGTCTCGCCGATGATGTCATGTTTTGTGTTGGTGGTTTCATTTTCCAAGAAATAGTTCTGGCTCTAAGCAATTGTCAAAAAGAAAAAAGAAAAGCCCTGATTGAGACCACAGATTTCCAAGGAAGCTAGTGTGGGCAGCAAACTGTTTGTGAGTTCATGTAATTATGACGATAACAATGTAATGGGATAATTTATTGATTGACTTAGAGAAAATCTGGTTTCATTCAGTTTCCTCCACAAGGAGGTCAGAGGTCAGGGTCTGCTGCAGAACAGCCTTGGAGCTTATGGTGATTCAATGTCTTGGTCTTGGAGAGATGTTGGGGTCTTCTTATCAAAAGACAGACTCTCTAGCCACCAGGCCACCAAAATCCAGATATTTCTGTCCTAAAAGAAAGTGAAAATAGTCCCCCAAAATGAAATATTGCTTTAAGCTGTCAGTTAACGAAGGTAAGGCAGCAGATAGAGGGAGAGAAGAACGGGGGATGGGAGGTGAAGCAGACTAGTTAATTATAAGGCAGTCAGTAGATCTATGGGTAGTGAGGATGTGATGGGAGAGTTATGAGACACAGTGAAGGAGTTGCAATCGCACTGCAATCCGTCCTCAGAAAGGCCACGGGGGAAAATGGCGTGGGTTGACTCTTTCTTCACTCCTACACAGCCTGGCTGTGTGTGCTTGAGCTTATAAAACCTTGCATTTTCCTTTTATTTTCTTACATAATGCTTTGTGATAGTCCAGTTTCAAGGAATGTGTGTGCCGCAACATCAGAAGCTCAACATTTCTCGCTTCTCTGTGAAGTTTGTTATCCTCTGAGATGATTCTGCTGCCCAGCAAGAATTGTTATTTTTTTTTTTGTTTTGTTTTGTTTTTTTTCTGGTGTGGTTTTTATGTCTGTGTGCTTTGGACAGTATGTTTGATGTCATTTTGGGCAGTTTTATGTTCAAATATAATTTCAAATGTAGCTCAACATGCTGCGGTTGTTTGTTTTGAGTTTGGAGTGAATGTTATTCAAAAATGCCCTGCAGTGGTTCTGAGGAGACAATTATACTGACATTTCAAGTAAACTTATTCTGCATGGTCATCCTCCATCCTTACCTGGTAAACCCAACTGCCACTAATCTCTGTTTAGTGTGCACTGAACTGAATGAGCACATGAAACACATTAGAGTACAAGGTAAATTTATTCATTCATTCAAGCTTTTATTTAAGTCTGAGAGTGCATTGAGGGAAGAAACCTCATTTACAGTGCTGACAAGGATATATGAAAGGGAAAAAAAAGGAATCCAAAACCAAGAAAATCAAAACAAACAAATCAAATTATTCAATGAGCAGCACAAACTAAATGAGGAAATTATTGGCACAAGATTAAAAACAATCACTTTTGAATTCCCAATGATTAAATATCAAATGTTAAATGAGTTTAACATCATAAGGTTTCGGTTTTCAAAGTATTTTGCCGGTTGGTAAATAGAGGCACTCGACTTCTATTGAACCTCAGTGGATAAAGTCATAGTTTTATGTGCATTTCTAACTATGGCTTAATTGATCACAGCTCTCGGTGCCTTAACAACCCTCCTCGTTCTTCACACAGAGTACAGCACTGAAAAAGAATCTCCATCTTAAAAACGTCTCATATTCAGTGTTAAAATCTTGTTTTTCGTCAACCAAGGTAAAAAAAACCCCAAAAACTGTCAGTGGGATGAGATAATCCCATTTGTTTCCAGTGCAGTTTTAGGATTTTTTCTGGGAAAAAGTATACACATGTTAAAACAGGGTAGAATAAGGCAGATCAGCCTACTAGGATCAAGAAAATGACACATGATTCAAGAATATTCTTGAAACAAGTTAATTAACATTGGAAACCAGGGGGCTTATCTCAGCCCAATGGCAGATTTTTTTTCACTTGTTTGAAGAAAATTAAGTTCTCAGTTCTCAGTGCTCAATGAAATGACTTGTTATAGATAAATGTCCAATATTGTCGGATTAGATGACTTTCCCTTTGCCGTACATATAGACACACTGGAATTTTAATGGCTGTGAATGAGTGAAGACCATTATTAATGCTCCAAAAGCCGCAATCCCAGTGGAGCGAGGGAAGGGAGCGCCGTCCCTCCCCACGTCTCCTGGATGCTGCTGCTCTGCTCTGAAGCCTGTTTGTAATGCGACTGTCCGGTGTGGACACAGAAAGGCCACAAGCTAGGATTAATTGAGCATCCAT
>OMKZ01018204.1:50626-69522 GCA_900302535.1 Neoniphon sammara | reverse complement strand
CTCAGTCTATTGGTAATCTATCCACTGAGGTGTTGCAGCATAACATAGTAAACAGACTACACCCAACAAGTGTACTTAAAGGTAAAGTTTAAAATGAGATTTTGAAAAATAACTGGATAGGTTATTTTTTTTAGAACTGGGCATCAGAACAAAGTGAATTTATATTTTACAGCATCAGGTGAACTTTTTTTTACATTTTAACAAACCAAACTGTATCTTTACATTGGTTTACTCAGTTGCACGTAGGTGTATTTTAAAATATAAAAAAAATAAAATAAAATCTAAGCATCACAAATTGTAGATGCGGTCTGTTTTTGTCATTTCCCGTCTTGCACACTAAGCCATGTTAAAAGTCAGAGCGTACTGTAAGCTAAAGAGGGACACACATCCCTGTAACACCCAAAACACTGACAGAAATGTGCTTTGTAAACCTGACTCTACCTCATACTGGTCAGGCTGATCAATAAACAAAGAGCTCGATCAAAACTCAACAGCAGAAATAACAGACACAATAAGTGACCTCTGAATTTATACTCTCTTGTTTCTAATGGATTACCATTTAACTAAATACAAACTATGAAAAACATTTCAGATCACACACAAATTCAAAATAAAAACGTGAAATGATCTTCATATTCATTATTACACTCCGTCAAACATTTTATACAAAATAAACTGTGTTGAAACATCAGTGAAAAACACACAAAAAAATCAAGTTCAAACCTTTGAGCAAAAAGAAAAAAAGGCAATATGAGGCTTATCCTCAGAAGGAAATTTCTCTGAATTCCAGCAAAAATGGACCTCAGAGAAATGTAGGAAACTGATCGGGGATGGCAGTTAATACCAAGCCATCATGTTACAAGCCCATTGATTTGGAAAGGCTTGAGCAAAAAGGGGGGAAATAGGCATGTCAAGCTTAGCTTTATTGAAGGTCAGAGTAGCCTACTTGCAGTGTGGGCAATCTTCCCCTTAAGTCATTTAGCTTTAATTTCCACATCTGATATCACAAAACGTGCTCCCTGTAAGAGGGATAAGCTTAGCATTGGCCAGAGCTAAAAATAATAAGTCTTAGATGTTAAGAGACCAAGGTTTGTTCTCCCAAGTCATTAGCTGAGATAGCCGTTATACTGACTTCTATTCCCTGAGAGGAGCGCAGGAGGAATGGTGCACTGCCCGCTCCTGCCTTCAAAGTCATTCCAAAGAGTTTGGTCTCCTCACCATAAAACCAGATTTTCCAAGAAATATATCATTTTGATACACCTCTAAACAACTGAAAAACATTACTAAGATGTTTCTCGCTTGAGTACATCACTGAAATAATGTTACAAGTTCCTGATTTAGTCCCTGAGTCAGTAACTATCAAGTCAATTTAATGATGATTATCCAAATACACTCCCCATTAGATGACAAGCTGCATCAGCTGCATAAAGATAAGAGCATCTTCAGTGCACACTGGGGAGATATTATCAATGCCCCTGTGAAAGCAGGGATAAGAAAGTTCAGCAGAATTGCCAAGTACTCATCGAAGAACTCAATTACAGTAAACAAGAATAATTAATTTGTTGCCAGCAGATAATCAAACTGGATTAAGCTGATAAAAACTGATTTTAAGGTACTGTGCCAGTGAACGTACTTCACCAGCCAAAATGTTTCCAGTTTGATAACTCAGCCCGCTCCTCCTTAAAGCAACACATTGGGATATTTGATACACAGTCACTCATCCTGCCCCTTTGACAGCAATGAAGTTAAAAAGTTTGGGGCTATAAAAATGATATACATGACAACGGCATTTCATCATGTGTTGTACCAGCTCCCAGATACTCGCTGTTAGCTCGGGACCCAGAGGAGCTTCTGTATCTCCATGATAAACTCATCTGGCATGATTTATTAACTAGTGAATCACACTCCGCTCGCGCTCCATAACGCACACACACACACACACGCACACACACACACACACACGCGACTGTACAACTTCTCTGGAACAGTAAGCCTTTCCACAGGGACAGTCAAAGTCATTAGCACCTCCAAACTTTCTCCATGCTAATTTTTGCTTTGATATACTGGGTAGCTCATTTAAAACATAGTTCAGAGACGGGGTGCTTATGTTTAAAACTTTCATGACCAATAAAACTTTTTGCCAGTATCACACAAGAAAGTTGCTGAAAAAGTGTGCAAACGTCGATAGCGCTACTCGGAAAATGCGTCACTCAAGTTCCATGGTTAAAAAATCATGACTTGTTTCATTTTCGAGTCATCCGTCTTTCTGCGGTTACGGGGTGCCTCCCCTCATCAGTGTGATGCTCCGCTCTGGCCAAAATGACCTTGTGGAGGTTAGGGTAAGGCAGCTGTCTTATCACATCGGCCCTACCCTGGTCTCAAGTGGTCCGTCGAGTGCACTGCTGGCACCAGACTGCACAAAGAATGCTGGCATCATTTCATTCTTTGAGCCTCCATCTGCCACGACTCTGACCAAGGGGCTACTTCTTATTTTAGACCATCTATTCACATCCTCGTGTCCGCGTCCGCTCATACAGACCCCCACCGGCCCACCACCCCCGTCCCATTTACCCCTCACATCCACTCTTCAAACACAAACTTGGGCTCCCAAGGCGGAGCTAGGCTGAACTCTATGAAGTAGACTAGAAACATCCGTGTCCTTTCCCAAACTTTGTCAGGTGAAGGATAGTTGTTCTGCTCTAATGGACAGAGCCCCAGCTTTGCTCCCTCACTTAAACAGCATTTTAGAGGAAATCCGAGGCCGTCGCTATCGTCACACATATCACTTTGTGATGTGCCACAATCTTAATAGCTGAAAGCAGGCTTATAAGAACAAAAAACCTATTAGAATTTACAATAGGGCAGAGGAGTGTTTTTCATCATATTTATAAGGCATAATGTACGCACTTACACTCTGATACTATTCAGGATTTAGCGTATGTATCCGTTTTGGCAATAGTTTGAATATCTTAAATCCTGGTTGTAGACTGAGTTTGAAAACACACCAAAGATTTTTTATTATACCAAGAAAATGTAAATTACTACAAAAATGCTCCGTCTTGAACTCCAAAGAACTCCGTTTCTCAGTATCACTGGCTGCCTTTTTTCTCATTCACTCCTCTCGCTCGCTGCGACTCTCTTTCAGCCATGCGCTCACGCTCAAACACTCACTCTCACACACGCAAATACACAAGCACACACACACACACACACCACACACAAACACACACTGCACCATATGGCGTTGGCTCTGTTAAGAAATGCATCACATTTTCACGACTACTGTAGCTGTCTGACAGACCAGGCTACAGACCACAACATTTGTAATGATGGATGGCCTTCATATTAAAGATATCAAAGCAACCCCAAAAGAAATACATTCTAAGTGACATCTATGTATTACCAAGGGGAAATGGTCGCTCATAATTGACTTCATATGCAGCGAGGGTGAGATCTGGCATGCAGCTGACAGCTCTGTGGAGATAGTGTAATTTTACACCGCATAGAATGTAGTGTGGAGGATGATGGACTGAGAGGGCCAAATATTTTGGAAACAGCCACAGTAGCATTCCCAACTCCACATATTTTACAGGCTTATATCATTCATATCGAGAAATGGCCTTTAGAGATGAGGATTTTGCCTTCAGACTCTGTATTTCCTTTGCACTTAAGACCAGTTCCACTGGTATTACACAAAGATGCGGGATAACTTGTGAATGTGTTAAAAGGACAAAAGTTGTGATGACAATCATGACAGCTTCTGGAGCGTGTGCTTCAACATTGTTGCTTTTTTAACCATCTTGTTGGCTGGGCTGGTAAGTGCAAACTCAGAGCCAAGTCAAGCAGTGAAAGATTGCCAAAGAAATGTCTGGCAGACAAAATGTTTCTCTCCTGCTGGATGAATCTCCACGGTAGAGAAGTACACCTGAGGCCATTGCTGTACCAGAACAGTTGACTTTGACTTTTTTGTGGTTGTAGTCTCACAGGTGGGACCAAATTAACTGTAATCATACCCTAACTTCCAGACTGATGCATCTCTGAAGACACAAGTGGACCTAATAGTTCATATATAAAGAGATTCATCATTTGATATTAGACCTAGCAATGCCCAGCAATCAATTCATCTCTTTACAATGTATTGTTGACCAAATCTGGCGAAAGAAAGCTTGTAACAAACTGGAGATATTTCCTAAAATAACAGCAGTGCATCACACAGTAGCTGAAGTAAGTTCAAGACAACATCTAATAAAATAAAAACTTGAGCTCCACCTTTAAAAAAATGGCTTTCCATGCAGAGCACTACTGAGGAGTTATCCAGCTTCCTATTTTTAAGTGCAAACATGGAAGGATAAACTCTCTACTTTCCTACTATCCGTGACCTCCTCATCTTGAACTTTTGGCTCCACAGCTTTTGTTCCACTTGTGTCCCTTGGTTGCACTGTGCTGGTGTATTGTATACACTCCCAAGCAGTTAGAGAAGACAGGACTTCAGTGAATCTGAATTGTTCTGTGTTTTGAGATTACTCCCCAGAGCACGCATCATAACCCCGCATGGTTAGTTTGGAATTTAAAGGAATGCAGATTAATAAATCATAATCCCGAACTCAGCACTCCTCAGTCACCTTTTTTGTTGTATCTAACACCCCAATTCCCTGCGGGTTGGGCACAGTAAGGCATGTAAGATCTGTGCTAGTGAGGAGAGGGGAAACAAACAGGTGGTGTAAACCTCGGCGGGCCCAGCATCTCCGCGCGAAGCCTCCCTGACTCTGTCCTATCAAAGCAGGTTGTGAGACCTTGCTGCGGTTCTCTGGTAGTCCCTTGCTTTGCACACTTAGTGGCCTCTGGGAAAAGCACTCCAGGTGCTCATTGACTTGCATGAAGGCTGACTTTAGTTCTCACGCTAGTGCATGCAAAAGACTGATGAGCTGCTATTGATCTCTTGCAGCTGATGCTCTTTTTCTCATCTACAAAGAAGATTATATAATAAGTAATTGCAAGAAAGGGATCTGACCAATTATCTTCGCTGGTTATCAATCTAGTAAGCCTATGTCAAATATTAAAGAGGGAGAAACATTTGGCATTCACTTTAATACCAAAAGCCTTTTATTAATGATCGCAATGGAGGAAGTATGGGAATCAGCCAGAGACAATGTGCACAGAGTTGGGAAAGTAGACTGCTATTACCCACGAGTGCTGCAAGATGCCCAGCATAAGTGAGATGCCGTTTGCTTTCAAGGACACTTAGGATCCCAAGGTACTTGTTGAAGAGGAGGAATATTATTAACCCCAGTGGCATGGCCTTCCATTTCTTCATATTTCACAGGCAGAACCGTCAAACCATTACATTAGAACATTTCTTTGAATGGTGAAAGCTAATTTGACTTGGGGAAAATTGTTCTGCGTAAGGTCAAAACAATGCCACAACAATGGCGGAAATGGGGCATTTTAAAAATAACTAGACAGGGGAGGAAACTTCAGCAACACAAGCTGTTCTTTTTTTCTAGGCCAGTGTGCACCAGTTTGCCATGACTAGACACTTGTCTAAATAAAAAAGGGAGGTAACACACTTTTACCTCAGAGAAAAGCCGGATGAGAGTTGATAGATGCACAACTTGCTTTAGATTTTCAGCTTCAACGTTCACTTACTTTGGGCAACTTATGAAAGACCTTGAAAAAAACCCCGATGAAAAATTTGCCTCACTCCACAGCCAAGATGCCATGATGTTTTGTGTTAGTTCAGATTGGAGAACACAATACGCAATATAGAAAAACTGTCCAAAATTAACTTTTGGTTCATCTGACACTGAGTGGCAAACTTAAAAAAAAAATCCTACTAAGAATATATTTTTTTTCCAGCCAAAATAATAAATGTTAATGCCTGACAGAAATATGTTTCACAGAAATATGTCACACTACATATTTCAATGCTATGTGTGTAAAAGTTTGAAAAGGAAAAGACTGCAGATGTTTAGATGCAATTACTTTGTGTAAAACCAGCGTTAACAGGCACCAAATCAAAAGCCTGTTTGCTTGCTTGCTATAATTTAATTTGCTCACAGTCAGAGCAGGTGTATGATGGCCAGCAGGCACAAAGTTTGAGAACAAGCAAACATCAAAGACTGTATAAACTGAGGTATTCAAATGCTTTCGCCTCAAGAAGCTACCGACCAGCGTGGTGGGTGACCAATAACGATTTATCCACCAGAGACAAATTCTACTGGCACTTGACGGGTATTTATTTCAGACTCTGATTGAAGCGATTGCAGGAGAAAATCAGGCCCAGCAGATGTGCTTTTATTCTTGTGGTTCCTGCATAGGACATGGCAGTATGACAATATTCTGTCTACCATCCTTGGTGACACAAGACTAGGGAGCTCCACTATAATTAACCCTGGCTGCGCTCCAGCCCAGGTAGTACAGGGGAGAAGGCCCACTGACTGCCAGCATGTCTGGCAGACACCATCCATTCCCCAAGCCTGGAGATGATCCTGCATGGGAGACACTTTGACACTCTCTACCGTATACACGGTGGACTCAGCAGTACCTCAGCCAACAAACCCATCTGTGGAACTCATCATTAGATCACTGCTAAAGACTCAAGCAAGACCCTCAACGCTGGAACTTTTTTTTTTTTCTGCAGCAATGAGACATTTTTAAAGTTGACAACATACAATATCATAATTCCATCAGAGCAGTCAGCAGCTCTTTATGAATTCACTGTTTTGGAACTGTCTTTTTAAGACTGTTACAAGTATATATATACAGGAAAAATATACCTACTACTTTTAGTTAGATAAATAAACATTAATACGTTAATGATGTATATATAGCTTGTAAAGTTCAAACCACATATGTAATACAAATACTACAGAAACATGTTCGCAGGACCCAGAAGTGCTGAGCATTATTTTGCATCAGCATTTCTTAAAAGGGCCCATAAGAGCTCTAACATTATAGGTATCATCTCAGTCATTGTTGGATAAAGAGAATCCATAAGCCCCTCATTGTTTGCAGTTTGACCAGGTGCTTGGCACAAAAAAACCCACATTCATCTGCCAAAAACTGCTGGCTCGCATACAAGACTGCAAACATCTCCTCTTGCTCACTGTTCTGAAATTATTTTTTTGAGAACTCTCATTCGGTGTGGTTAGAAATACACACAAAAATCTATTTATATATTTTTTTAAAAAGCAATGAATAAAATGCATATTATATATTTATTTGATCCAAGTTGTAAATATCATGAAATGGTTTTAGAGAAATGAAACCTTTATCTTTAATTATCCTTTTATTTATTTTTATTATAATCTTTTATTATTAAGCTCCAATTAATGAAATGCGTACTATCACACATAAATCAAACTAATCACACCTGCCATATTTTTTTCATGTTCCTATGTGAACAAAATTTACAAGATAGCTTAGTGCAGTGTAGTCTTTTGTGCTGCCTTCTGATGATGAATATGAACTTGAGGTTAACCTGTTCCTTATAAAAAACAGAAGTCAATTAATATTTAATTTGTCTGCAAATTAAATATTGAGGAAACATAAGGGCTTTTCATAATTTCTTTTCAAGTTTTTTTATGAGATTAATTTGGGTGTTTTCATCAAAGCTAACTTTACACCAAAGCAGCTACATCCCCTCCCCTTTCCGGTTTTGGCTGCACTTCCCTTTTCAGAATGATTGATTCATGAATGGATGACTGCACAGGCGTAGTGTGTAATTTACTATTTCTTTCATGTTGCTAACACAATCTGATCTGAAACATCTTAACATTTGGCTCGCTTATTCTTTCTCATATACCATTTCATCACAATAGGTAAGGCCTGTGAAATTCAATTAGACTGTGGAAAACATGATAATGATACAAATCCAACAAAAAACCTACGCAAGTTTACTTTAGTCCTGCTCCTCTTCCTTATCATTGCTGCAAGATCCACATTATAATGATGTTGACCTTATTGCAAAAGAATTCTCCCAAGCTTTCAAAATCACCTCATCAGCAAGTCTAAAACTGCAAACTATTTAAAGTTTTATAGTTAGTTTTTTAACTACAAATATGGCTTTGTTGATATAAAGCCATTTCCTTGCAGTAATTTAATACCATTAAATTCTTAATAATGGGTTACCACTTTATAAAGATGAGTTATTCTGTGAAGTTTCAACGTGATCACATTGAGAAATTTTTTGACAAAATATACTATACAGTAAATAACCATTTTAGTCAAGTGACACAGAAACATCAAACAGATCAACTTTTCAGGGTTTTTAAAGTGCTTACGAGAAAGTATAGCACCTTACGGAATGTATGTCCACAATGTAAAAAAGCATATCCCCAAAAAGATTTGACAGATTAATTTGATGTATTTTAGTCATCTTTGGATTCATCTTGATAATGTGTACAAAATTTGAAAAAGTTCATAAAGGGACAGTTTAGCCTCAGAATAACCCCAACAGTCCCATCTAGGATTGTAGCCTTATCTTGCCATTTGAATTCTTGGGGCCCCCGCTGCGATGGAAACCTACAGTACAAGCTTCTACAAAGAGAATAAGAGGATTTTAATTACTGGGAAGAAAAAATATTCAGCTTATCTGTGGTGACCTTTTGCCTTCATGACAATCTACCGGTTTCATTTTAAATTCCTTTTTCCCATGCTTCTATGAAATTAGCGTTCAAAGAGAAACAAAGGTCTGATTTGTTACAAAAATGCCAGCAATAATGATTAAGTTGCAGCATGTTTGGCACATCCAGCTGGTAGACCTTCATTATACAAAATCAGATATGCTAGCAATATTATCTCCGGAGCAGTTAATTTGACTTTTGCCTCCTAAAATTTAGACACTCTAATCTCAATAATTTTGCCACCCTATTAAGAAATATCAGGAATGCGGGGCGACCCAGTGGCTCATCACATCGTGTGCATCGATTCTGGTCTGGGCCCTTTGTTGTCATGTCATGCCCCCTCAATCTCCTCTGTTTTTCCTGTCTTTCTCTACTATCACTGTCCAATAAAGCAGAAATGCCCCCCCCCAGATTTTTTATTAATAACATAATAAAGAAATATCAGGAATGTAAAATAACAAATATCAGTCCTTGCCTCCAATTTCCTTATTTGAAATGAAAATTTTACTTTACCCGTTCCATTAAACAAGGAATGGCATAAACCATCGTACAGAATACATCATTGAGCCTGGATTGTTTTTAAGGGTCAAACAGTATCCAAATGTACAACACAGGTTGAAACTACCCAGTGCTCCGCAAATCAGCTGGGCACAAAATACCCTTCTGTTCCCACTGTCACCTCCTGGTACCTTCACGCTTTGTGGATATATCTGGGAGGGAGGGGGAGGCAGGGGAGAGCCAGAAACCAGGGGCTGAGGCCGAGGAGCATGGATAAATTAGCCAAACCACTTAGGTGATTTCAACTAAAATTAGCAGTGCTGCCTGTGGGCTCCATCAATTCTGAACTTGCTCAAACTCTGACAAGCATGGGGGAACTTTTTCCCCCTGGCCCCAGTATCTAGGAGCCCCCTCTGTCTGCCTTTCTCTCTTTCCTCCTTACACCCTATCCTCGACTTTCCCTCCACAATTCACTACAGAGAGCTCCAATTAGGGCTCTCAACCACTTTGCATGGTCACTACAGTACATGCTGAGATCCCGAAAGACCCTCTTTCTTCATTTCTCACCTCCCTGCCTTGATGTAGGAAGCACCTGGGTGATGTTCAAAGAAAAAAATATTTCCAGGGTTCTCGCCGTAGAGGATTAACTGAGGAATACAGACTCTGTGTGAGTAACACGGTTGGTCAACAATTGTAACACTGACTTGATTTGAAAGCATTGCTGAATGGCACCAGTGCTTCAAAAGTGTACTTTATTTTCAAGCCTCAAACTGAGCATCCAGCACCATGGTGACAGGTGTTCATGGTGTCTGTGGACACACAATGATCTGGTAGCCCAGAAACCGCCTGATCTCAATAGGGTGGAACACAATGGGTTGGAATTTCAATGGGCTCCTTTTTGTAAAGTTGTAATACAAATACTGGCATCGCGGCAACAGAGATTTCCCATCCTTTTTGTTACATACATATGTCTTTGATGCTGTAGAACAATGGAAATATGGAGAAAATAATGCACTGATAATTTCTTGGAATAGAGCATTTTGTCTGCTACATGTTGGATGAATAGACAATATAATTTGATGACATATGGGCAACATTCATCTACACCTGGTTCCTCCTGGCACCACTTTTTCTCTCGAACCAAATGGCCAAATTGCCTGTCCACCTTAACTCACTGACCACATTTTATGGCTACTGAGAGTCAATTGTCTCTTTGGACAGCGATTCCAAAGGTCCTACAATGGTACATGTTGCCTATAAAACAACAATTAATAGGCTTATACAAACAATATTTAACTGTGTAATAACTACACTATGAGTGAAATAGTAACTAAACTATAAATCCTGAATTATTTAGCAGACAATAGTAGAAAGAACTCTATTTATCCACAGAATAACAGCATTCATTGTACCAGGAATATGACAAGAACATAGTGTTTGATATGGGGAACATTTCTGTATCCACATATGCTTCTGAAATCAACAACACTAATTTTGAGGTGATTTTTATTACCATAATTAATTGCTCACAGTCGTTCAAGCTGCAGGGTGAACAGTGCTTTTCATTGCTAATCAGGCAGCACCTCATCAGCACCCAGACAGCACACATACTGAAACAGAGCACGGGAGCATGAAAACTCAAACACATGCGTGCACACACACACATGTGCACACATACGTTCACACATAAATAAAAACAAATCGGTGTTTAAAAGATAGTGTCATGGCTCACTTAGACATTCAATCAGACATGCAAACATGCAGAAAATAGTGACGGTTCATATTTGCTGCTTGAGTGACTAACCAAACCCACAGAGCCTGGACAGATGAAGACAAAGACATTTCATAGGGAGGAAATGCAAGGCTCCAACCAGCCAAGCAGACTAAATTGACCTATTCCTTAATCGCTTTTAATGAAGACAATGTGAGCCCTGAGTGCCGCTGAGACCTTGAGCACTGGCGCTGCCTGCGCGCACTGCCGCAAACTGGCTGCCACACAAACAAAGCAGAGCAGCTGATTTTTAATTCTAAATTGTGAATTCCAAATCATCCACTCCCGGAGACTACCTTTCCCCCAACAGACGTTCTCTAATTTGTCCAATTAATGGGAATAGTGTTCCAATTAAAATGTCATATCCAAATGAATTAAATTTGAGATGAAAACTATCTGGTACGACTGGTTGGTGAGAGATCGTTAACAATCAGTGGGAATGAATAAAGCTGTTACATTAACATTAAACTTTTTCTTTTTTTTTTCTCCTCAACTTACCATTAAATCATGTTTACACATGTAAATGCCCATTGCCTTTGCTTTCCTTAACAGGAAAGCTAACCTGATTTATTGACATGTTGTGTTCTCATTAGTTCCGCTGTTTAATTAGCAGTGAAGAACGTACTGAACAATACAGCATGCACTCTTGTGGGAGCTGGATATTTGGATCTTACTGACTCTAGTGTCCATTCAACCCCAGACCTGTGTGGTGATGAGAGCCTATGTTTTGTCAGCTCCCACCAAGAGGCAGCTTAGGGATACCACTGAGACACGGAGGTCAGATCAAATTAAAACCTTTTGATCACACCACTGTACAACATCACAGCCGGCTGCCTCTTCCTTGCTATTATGCAACTACTAACATCTGTTACTTCTTCACAGTCTTTATGTTCAGCCTAAGAGCTGCAACATTATGCAATGGGTTAGAACAAGAGCTTAAATCTACATCAAAACTAAGCTCAACAAAGCACATAGCACCAGCTCGGCTCAGGCAGATGCGCGGTATAGGAATATTTTTGACCATTTAATAGCCAAATAAAATAACACAAGGATGAAGATTCTAACATGCAAATTGGATGACTTTTTCAATCTCCCAGGTGAAATAACTCTTAGTTGCTCACACGTTAAATGAATTCATTTTGCTTCACCCTCCATTTTCTGCTGGGCCAAGACCGATAAAAATGTATGCAGACAAATGTTCTCATCTCTTTTGGGAATGACTAGTGGAGGACATTTCTCTGGGAATATGCGAACATTCTTTATTCGGCATAACAGTTCCTGCAAACCTATTGTTTTGAGCTGACAAGGTGCTCCATGGAAGCACGTCAGCTCTTATATCAAATTCGCCATTCTGACCTTCGCCCTAGTTTCAAGTGGGGAAAAAAGAGTGCACGTGAAAGAGAGAGTGGGAGAGGGAGAGGGAGTGCGAAGACAGGAGAAGTTACAGAGAGGAGATTTCCAAGGACAACTCCAACTTCCTAATGGAGTCTCCAGAAGCTGGAGACTGGTACGCCAGTAAAGAGGAGGGCAACAGGAACAACAGCTCCCTCTGGGGTTAAAAGCCTCCTAGTCTGACTTACAGACAGGCCAGTGGTCAAGGGTACGAGCAAGGCAACTAACCAGATAACTGGCAGCGTACCTGACCCATCTACTGTACAACCTCTTTATAAGTAATGCGTTTCTAGCGACTGTTGCGTTCCTTACAAAAATACCAGCTCACTCAACATATCCAAGACTCACACTGGTTTCCTTTCTGTTTGGATGTTCAAGTCATTCTTCTTGGTTTGTGTATATTTTTGACCTACAGAGGATTAATATGAAAAATGAAAATTATCAAGAGGGCCTGATTTAAAATGCAGCTGCTTATTTTGTTATAACAGACTCTTCCAGTTCTGACTAACTTATGTTAAGGAAACACGCGTTCTGTATTACTGCTGAAGTCCTCTTTGTGCAGTGGTACAATAAAACTGGCTTTTCATATATAAAACATGAATAAAGGGGATAGAATTGTTTCTCTTTTCTTTCATGATGCCTTCACGGTGCTGTTTGACAAGCAATTAACATGCACTGATAAAGAATCAGAATCAAAAATCAATCAGAATCTAGAATCAACTGATAAAGAATCAACAAAGAGCTTGTTAACATTACTGTAATGCAACTTTGAGGCACTGCCAGACTGAATACCTACCTTCCAAACACTGAAAGTTATCATTAAAACTTATATGTCCAATGTTATAATTTACAAACCATCTATTGCTATTTCTATATCCACTTGTGCCCTTTACACAAAAGTTATGGACATATTATACTCTATCACAGAAGATACAAAAATTGAAAAGTCTTTTGTAAATCTCTTTTGTTATTTCAGCTTGACAAAGTGCTGAAAGTATTGCTATTGCAACGCTTTCTCCATATGCCTCCGGACATCATCAAAAGACTATTTTTACTTTTTATTGGTAAATCATCAACTTTTATTTGAAAGTAAAACAAATGACAGACGTTTCAGCCCCTTGGCGGACCATCATGTGGGCAGGACAGCAAAGCCAGGCAGCCTGACGAATGCCCAGCCAAGCCAAGCTGGAGGGAAGTAAAAGACACTCCTCCTCAAACAGGCCCGTCAGCTTTCAAAGAAGCAGCCATTAGTGAGTGCTCATCAAGCGGGAGCAGGGGCCCGTCCATTCCCCCAGTGGAGCGGAGCAAACGGCAGGCCACAATGCCTCTGTGGGAGGAGGGAGGCGGAGGACTACAGAGATGAGCCCTGGACCCAGTGGTGTTTCCGAGCAGAGTCAAGCCGCACGTCCCAGGCACACTCAATTCCCAGCCCAACTGTCACTGCTGGCACTCAGCTCAGCCCCTTCAAGCACATAATCTGTGCTCGTATGGCTGTTAAACACCACACACCCCAGTCCTTCACTCATCCCATGCCATGGTATTGTGGTGTCTGCCGTCTTTCTTTCTATTATCGAGCCATTAAAGGATTTGGATAGACAACCACATCTCAGCATATGGTATCTTGATCAGCAACAAGGCAAGTTAAGGACAATAGATTCTTGCGTATATAGGAGCTGATCAATTCTTGTACTAGAGATAATTCAAGAATTACAACTTATCCATAGACACACATTATTCACAGTCTACTTTGGAGTATAGCAGGCCCATATGAATCCATTTGTTCATTGGTTTTCACTGAGGACATGAGTGGAGTCCTACAGCCGTTTCACTTGGGAGGAGGTGACAGAGCTGACTGAGATTCTTGCAAGTTGGAGGCAGGATCATTGCATTAATCTCAGTGAACACTGAGGGGTCTAAGGTGGCACCGTGCCATGCTGGAGATTCCCACCGACACCCATCTCTCCCAATGACAGAGAGATAATGTCACATGGGTCCAGGTGAGCGAAAAATGGCAGCCTGCTTGATGCCCAGCCGGCTGCTTTAATTGGCTAAAACAAAGTAATTTGAGAGCAGTATGGGGGGCATGAGGGGGTAAATGATGGGACAGAAGGTCATTGCTTCTCTTTTACTCTGCTGTGTGCCATCCACCAACATTCCCAGCATGCTCTACAGTTAATATTGAGCTCTATTATACACTAGCCTTTCACCATCTGCTTCACACACTGAGAATCTGTGCTGTATGCCTTGTTATTGAATAAAAAAATAAAAATAGTTTTATTATATATCTATTTGAGGATATAGCAGGATACCTTGATACATGGGGATCATACCATATTACATTAAACAACAAAGCTTCTAATAAGAGCAGATTTTTTTAATGTCTCCCACATTCATGAAACAAGGAACAGGGTACAATCAAGCATCATGCCAAAACGGAGAGCAACATTTTTTATTTTTATTTTATGGTTCAAATATAGTACTTATCTATCTCACCAGCTCAGCAATAGAGGTTATTCGGAAGAATGAAATGTTACATTACATAAAAAAAAAATCACAACCAAAGCTTCTTCAAAATAAGCAATAATGCATTTGTTCAAAAATGAAAATCAAAAAAATTGCGTGCTGTATGGGCCGATACCGGGGTTATCTGGGTTATTAAAACACTGAGCATCTGCCGTTACCAAGTACTAATCTGATATTTTTGTAATTATTTGAAAAACATTTTTTATATAAATGAATAGCTGTGCATCCCCCAATGTTTGCTGCTTGGGTGCAGACGTCTTCTGAGCTACTATCTCTGAGAGCTCGTTGTACTCCTTCACATGGTATTTCTTTAAGTGCCTGATTAAATTAGTTGTATTATAATTAGCTCTACTGTTGCCACCCCTCAAAGCACTTGCATTGCAGACATTACAATTAGCTGTTTGATGGCTTTTGGTCTCCAATATGAAGTAATTTCAGTCTGCAGACATGACTGCTACCCAGCTCCTTTCAAACCATGTTCCACATTCCCATAGGTGGGGGATGACACGTTTATGGCAACTACTTTTTTACATCAGTTTGCATAAATGAATTGGAGGGAGAAAATTTAATAAGCGAATAAATAAATGGAATGGTAAAACTACAACCGACACAAATACATCAAAATTTGCAAAGGCTGGATGAGATTCTGATTCAAGATATTAGTTTGGTGCATTTGTTCTTAACCCCCACTAATATAAAACTGCTAGATGAAAGTTCTGAAAAGTAAATAACTGCCATTATATTCCAAGGTAATATTTATAAAGGCTTCCACGATTGAAAAAAAAATATATCAGATGAAACAACAGGTCATAACAAAAGGTCTTGTACTACAAACATATTTCGAGTGTATAAACACATGTTCATATGCAGACCTGTGTCAACAGGGCACACAAAGTATCATTAATACTGTGTGTGTGTGTGTGTGTGTGTGTGTGTGTGTGTGTATATCTGAATATGTGCGCATGCACATGAATGTGTGCACTCGAGCATGTGTACGTATGGGCACGCATTCAAGCGTGTGGGTACATGTGTGTACATGCGCGTCTGTGTGTGTGTGCTTGTTTGAGTGTGTTGAGACACATGATGCACCTGTGTTAAACAAATGACCCCCATGCCTGTGTGGGTTTCTCCCAGGTGTGGCTGATGCATGGATCATGTGGTGCAGAGTGCTCGGGGCAACACTGGCTCAATCGTCCTGGGATCATCTTTGAATGTGGCCCTGAATTTGCATTGAGTGAAGGAATGGTTCACCCCCTCAACACAGTCTACTATGCATCTGAGGTGCAGAGGAGGAGCATGCTAGACTAACCCCCTGCAGGCAGAATCAGGTGTTATCTGTCTGACTAGGGACACCACCATCAATCACTCCTGTCCACTTTCCTTTGCCCAGAAACAAATAAGCAAAGGGAAATACATCTGTGCTGATGATGTTAAGACAAGATATGCAATCTAGTATCCCAGACTCATGCCATGTTTCCCTGATGTCTGGATTCAACTATATTAGTGATCATCTATTAGACACAAAATGCAATAGGTACATTCAAAACTGTGCAAGGTTATTATTATAAAATGAGATAGTGCCATTCTAACTTCCTCTTACAGATGCATTAATCCTTCAGCTTTTGCATATATATCAGTGTTGCACTGGCAACTATAGCTATTACAGCAGCAGCAATATTCCTGCCACAAAGTTATTACAACTCAACTAATACCTTTTATGCATCAAAAAATACAGGAAGCACAGTTGAGAAAAGGTCCTTACTAAAGTTACCAATGACAAAGTATATTGGTCAAATTTCAGTTTGAATCCATGACCATCAAAATTCTGGGTTGCATCAAGGACATGTATAGCACTTAATGCGACTATTTCAGCTCACATACAGTACCTCTCACATAAAGCATTTTGTATTGCTATGGAAAACTTCTCTTCTTCAACAAACACTAGCTGTGGAGTTCCTCAAGGTTCAATTTTAGGCCCAACCTTATTTTCCATTTACATGCTACTATTTGAGCACATCATCTGAAAAGAAAAGATTTCCTCTGCTTGCCATGCCAACAATACACTGAAACCTGGACTGAAACTACCTACACACTCTCAAGGAATGTGTGCACAAGTGATATGAAGTTTTAGATTCAAATGCAACCTTTCAAACAAATCCTCCCTCCTGTCTCTCCTCAGTGTAAATTGTCCAATAGCAAAAAGAAAATATGTCCAACACATCTTCCAACACATCTTATTTGTTTGATAATAAACTAGGCACTAAGTGAGCCAATGTGAGGCCAGCTGCCAGATATTTGGGAGTAATTTTTGATTCTGACTTTGATGAACAGGTAAAAAGACTGGTGCAGTCTTGAGAACAATTCCAAAATTGGACACATTTTTTATTGAGTAATCTGGAGAAAGTTATTCATGCTTTTATCTCCTCACATTTAGACTATTATAATTCTCTTTATTCTGATATCAATCAAAAGTCCATTTCACTTTCCAAGCTTGTTCAAAATGAAGTAATTAGGATTTTAACTGGTACACACAGATGAAATCACATCATTTTAATTCTGGCATATTTTCACTGCTTTTTAAGTTTAGAATTGATCTCAAGATTTTACCAATCAGTTTTCAAGCAGTTAAAGCAGGTACAAAGGTTAGGTTAGGCCCAAGTACAGCATATATTACAGACCTTTAAGCTCCGTATGAACAAGCCTGCAGCCTTAGAGTATACCTTCTGGTTGTTTCAAATGTTTCTATGCTTGAGACTTAAGTTGACTGGGCATTTGCCAGTTAGGCCTCTAGGCTTAGGAATGACCTGCCTGAGGAGTTTAGGCTGACAAAATAAGTTTCTTTTAAATCACTTAAAACTTTTGATCAATATGGTTTTATATGACATCTTTTATCTTGCTGTTTCTCTGCACTATACAACAAAAGTTCTAAAATGCACGAGAATAAGAACACTCCTTTTAAAATTAATCTGCAAAACAAGGCTTTACTGCTTATTATTGCTTGAGCCACTAGGCGGCAGGGAGTTTAAAAGGAGACAGAGACGGAGATAAGAGCGCAGAGAAAGTGAACCGAGAGATGCGGAGGAAAGCAGGAGGGGAGGAGGTAAGTGAAAAACCTCTGTTGACACCTGGTCCGTCTGATAATCTGATCTGTGTATGATGGCTCGGAGTTTGAAAGGCACTTTGTCCAATTAGAAGTGTGCAGCAAATTTCCACCTGCCCCTGACAGAGATGAAGTGGCTCTTTCAGAAGACACTGTGGCATTGAGCCAGCTAAGAGAGCCCAAACACCGCAAGTGGAGCAAGCAGAAATTAATGAGCATCACAAGCCATACTTGTTTAACACAAGATGACATAGAATGAATATTCCCTCAGTTAAAAACTGTCTTTTACTATCTTTCAATAACCCAAACAAACTTACGCTGCATAAAAAGACAGTAGGAGTTTATGAAAGAGAAAAAGATGTATGTTTTGTGTTAACTTGGATGCAATAACTAAATGTATCTGAAGTTAATGTCTCTGAAACGTTGTAATTTGTGTTGGTTGTGGACTTTCATCCTATTGTCACATTTGTCACAGTGCTTGAATTTAACAGGGTCAACAGATGGACCCTGGAATAAGGTCATCAGATTTTACAAGACATACAAATCAACTGCTTGTGAAGTCCACTCAACAGAAAGACCACTTCCAAATAAAAGCCTCTTTTTTTCTTACGATACAACTTGAATGCAACAGTAATTTACCATGCGATTATGATGCATTTTCCGTAATAATTTCTAAGTTCATTGTACAATGTATGAGGAAACTTTGTGAGATATGCCACTATCAACATCAACCAAAGCCTTCCATCTTCCTATTTCTGTATGTCTATTTCTGTCTGTCACATAAAAATAGGCTTTTAACAACCCAGCATGGCGTTAATTATTGCTCCTTAAGTACTACATTAGTAAAATAAAGCAGCAAATATTGATTAATAAGACACATGATTATTTGTCAGTGAATGAGAGCATGATTCGTGTTCCATACATGGTGAAGAGTGACTGTCTTTCAATCACTGCCAGAAAGCAGAACAGCAGCATTGATTGAGCCCCA